>JAPPVO010005871.1:0-19352 GCA_030407325.1 Camellia japonica | reverse complement strand
ACTTAGAAAAGGCCAACTCATTAAAGATCTCTCTTGGAGCTCACAAGAGAAACAACTCGACTCCACTTACATTGTCTGGCCAGAACGTGGAGACATGGAGTCGCAAGGCGCACGCACGCCAGACCTGCACCTGAGTGTCAGATGGAGTGGTTGTCCTCCATTAGTGGGAGACGGCCATGAATGAGCCAGACAGGAGAGACCCGCACCTGAGTGTCGGGCGGAGTGGCTGTCCTCCACTAATGGGAGACAGCCACATACAAGACAGAGGACAAATGACAGAGAGAGATTGGCAGGGAGGACAAGTAGCCTTCTTCTACAAAAGGTGAGCACTACTCACCCTGAAGGGATCCAAGATCCACACACAGAACATATACACACTCTTGGCACTCTCTCTATTTCTTCTCTCCTAGTCCCTGACTTTACCATCGGAGGGGTTTCCGACCAAACCTCGGTCGGACAGCCTCACCGTTTGTTGCTCTGTGCAGATCTTCACTCATCTGAGCACGCTATTCTTCCACGAAGTTCAACCCTTCTTCATAGTGCGGAAATTACCCCCGCACATTCATAATCTTGACAAAAGATCTATCCATATTTTAGTATGACATTCCATTAATTAGAAAGGAGAGGATTAAAAGTGAATGCCTTTAGAAGTAACACCAATTGAAGATAAAATGATCAAAAGCCGTTTGAAATGGTATAGTCATGTCATGTACAACATAGATCAACTAATGCAAAAAAAAAAAAAATTTAAAAAATCAATTTGATCCTTTTTTTTTGGTGGGGGGGGGGGGGGGGTGGATAAATAATCGATTTGATACTTTTTGAGAGCCAAGGAAAATTTGAGACAATGGGAAAGGACATGATTGCCTGCATATATGACTTTAAAAATATATATATATATATGGATTTATCAATATATATACGGGAGGAAATGGATCCATGTAGTCAACCCCAATTAATTCAGAAAAAGGCTCGTTGAGTTGAGTCTAGTTGAGTAGATTCCATTATCTAAGTGGGTTCACAATGTGTAGAATTGATCTAAGGCATCAATAGAAAGAACTCTTTATGTTTGCAATAAGATATTATATATTGTTTGTTTCATTGGTTTCCTTCTTTTTCTTTTTCTTTTTCTTTAGATGGAGGGAAGTGGAGAAAAATGTAAGAAATTGGAGTTCAAAAATCCAAAATAAAATGGAGCACAATGGTTTATACTTATATTCAGATTCAAAAGTTATACATGAAAAAATCTTCAATCAAAATTACTTTATTTCTTTAAGGTTATAAATCTTAGTAGGAGGTTATCTGAAGACCAAGTTCAAGTCAATAGGCAATTGTATTAACTAAAATGCTGGGTACGAAAGTATGTATCAAACAAGCCCCAATAAAGATGTTTCTCTATGCTCAAACCTTCAGTTCAGATCTTCGTAAAGTCTTAATGCAAAACCTATCGTCGTGAGAAACATAGAAAATGCTGCCACTTTTCCCTGGAGAAGAAATTTCCCTCAGACGTCATCACCACAGATGGACATCATGTACTCTGCAGCATCAAGCTTGAACATCTCCCTCAAATTCCTGAAGAAATGTGATTCCACGCATAGTTTCAAATCATTCAAAAATGACAATCATGTTCTAAAAATAGAACAGTGAGCACAGGAATTGAAAGGTCATAAATTGATAAAATACTAAAGGCTCCAAAATAGATGATGGAGGAAGGGTATACTTCGCATACAAACAGAGACAATAGCTCTAAAATACAGAGAAATGAACCACAATATCATGTTTATTGCTGCATTTTAATGAGATGATGATGAACTTCAACATGGTCAGAGTTTTCAAAAATTGAATAATACCTGGCAATGTAAAACTGTCACTTAATTTTCATAATCCTAAAGAGACCGAAAGACACCTCCTTACAAAGAGTGTTAATCCATAGCATATCACACTCAGTGACCAAAGCTTATCCTCGTTTAAAACTACAAATGGTAACAACATTTTGCTGGCTCCTGAAGAAAGATGGGTTAATATGTATGTATAAAGAATGTTAGGTTAGTATCCTAGTGATCAAACTATATTTCCCTTACCCCAATTTTTAGTCTTCTTTCCTTTACTTCTCTGTTTCTCTTTCCTTTCCACTAATTATGGATCAGACACCTTCCGGGAAAACATACCAAAACTTAACCACTGAATTTTTCCAAAATCATTGCAGGAGCATAATTCTTATTTGCAAACTTCAATATCAACGAAATATATAGTTAAGGCTTTGCTATACACATGACCAAGCTTTCAATTATAATGAATGAGAAGATAGAAAACCACTGGCCCATGCTAAGACAGATGTTGCATCACAAGATCAATAAATACCTGAAGACCATAGGGCAGTAGTCCTTCCAATAGAAATCAATAGAAGAGTGTGCAGGTGTAAACTGGGAGCCCTTCCTTGGAAAATACATTCTTATTCTAGCTTGTTTTCCAAAATCTGAAGCTCGAACTTCACGCTCAGGCACTGGTGTGATCTTTCCAACAGTGTACCTGTGAGCTTTAAATGAGACATTTTAGCAATAAAGCATACTTTCTTGCGTTATGTTGTACATTCCAAGGAAAACAATCAAAATCAAATAACAGCGGGCCAGAAAATATAAAGGATAGATGAACTTATTACTGTTACTGATAATAACAATAGCCACAATAGTAATAGTAGAAGGAAAGGAACAACTTCCTCAGTTTGGTTACCTGATTCCTAGTTGCAGATTAAGCATCAGATGATAACTCCTATGACCTTCAAAAATGTCAATGCATGACCTCTTTTTCACTTTTTTGGCATGAAACTTATTCCGCTGTTTACTTTTGTATGATAGTCCCGTAGTTTTTCTAATCCTTTCTTTGATCAAAACTCCTTGCATGTATTCCCTTTCAAAAACTACAGTAGTATTATCCTGCACCTCATGCTGACACCCATCAGAGGAACGCGATAACATGTATGAAGTGTTGCAAGATGAGACCTTGCTGGTGGAATCACAAAGGCTCCGACCTTCATCCAATGGCGTACTCCTCTGGGATCGACTTGAACCTTTTGAAAAGATGTTAATAATCTTCTCGGAAAGACTACGCGTGATCCTAGGACTGGGAACCCTGCACTCCTCTGAATTTAAGAATGGACTATGAAATAGCAACCCTTTCCTCTTCAGTGATGGATCGTTACTTCCAGCAGGATAGTATGTTCCTTGTCCATCCTTCAGACCCTTAGTCCATGTCCCAAAATAATAACTCCCATCTGCAAACCTGTAACAGCCTGACCCATGTCTAAACCCATTCAACCAAAAGCCATCAAAAAGATCACCACTCACCCATTTCATGACCCCTCTACCACACATTTTCCCACCTTTCCAATTCCCAATATATGTGTTACCATTACTCCAAACATACCTACCTCTGCCTTCATGTATTCCCTCTTTCCATGAGCCATCATAAATATCAGAATTACAGTACTCTTTCCTTCCAAGCCCATGTTGAATGTTCATCCTCCAGTACCCTCTGTATACAGACCCATCAGTACTAGTAAAGGTGCCAAAGCCATGAAGGTAACCCCCAGAGAAATCACCATCAAATGTTGCTCCCGATTGCCAAAAAATCTGTCCTTTCCCAGTCATTTTTCCTTCATCCCAATCACCCTCATAAACCATTCCATCTGACCAAGTATACTTTCCCTTGCCATGGGGAAAGATTCCCTTGAAATTACCAACATAGACGTCTCCATTTAAGAAGACCTTATCACTGAACCTGAAAAAATAGGTTACACTTTTACCAAAATAAAATCAAATGTACTAAAATACACAAGAATGAATATTCATGTGTAAAATCTTTCTTTCTATCACCAAATGGAAAATACGGATGCTAAAGAATAAAAAACACCTTTCACTGCTCTCCATGACCAGCATATGACAACTGATCTAGCAGTCCTTGATGATTTCCAATGAACTCATCTTAAACACCTTGCTTAACCTTAAGCAATGAGAAAGAAACTCTTTCATGTTGAATTGTGATGCCCTGAACAATGAAAACAATTGCCGGATATATCATAGGACTGGGATTATTAATATACGATAACCTTGAAGTAATAAACATGTAAGCGTAACATGCAGCAAAATAGATATACATAAAGGGCCTGTTTGATTTGGCAGATTATATCATAGGACTGGGATTATTAATATATGAGACCTGTTATCAGGATTAGATTTCGATAGACATTCTATCTAACAAAATTGACGGCTTTTTTAATCCTACAACTAATAATGCAATAAAAACATATAATTGAAATTATATATTTACATATCAAGTGCAAAACAAGCATGAATAAGAGGAAATGATTTGTCTCACTAGTCTGGTTGAATAACCAATTCTTCGCTAATTTCATGATTGTTAATCCTCTCACTATTAATCTCACTAATCAAATAGGCTCAAAGAGAAAAACTACCCATCACCGATTTTTTATCACCATTTTATATCATTGGTTCTGTTATTTGGATATAATTATTACGCAATTAATGAAAGTAAATAATATCATGTATGAAATTCGGTGATATAAAGCTTTCATAAAAATAAGTGATACATAGCAGTCCTCTATGCATAAATCAGACGAAACAGAACCAAAGTGTTCATCAAATTGCAATCACTAATGACAATACTCTCAACTTTTTACCGAATGAATGCAATGTAATTTTTCAATTGCGAGTTCCATTATTCAATTCAATTCAGTGAATAAAAAGTATAAATCATTGTGGTGATTCAAATGCGGCCGAAGAGAAAACGCAAACTCACCTGTGATAGATTGATTCGACGAAGTGAATGAAATCAATCGAAACCCTAGCGCGTAATTACTCAGCAACACACTGATCCGAATCCGTTTCAGAGTCTAAGCAACCAGTCTAAAGATCAGAGAATGTCTCTCTCTAAAACTCTCTCCCTCTCCCTCTTTCTAATTCATATTTTCTTACTGTGAGTTTCACAATAAATTTCATTCTTGTAGAAAAATTAATTCCATCAAATAATTATAAATTATAAAAACAAATCGCATTTTATAATAGTTTTAGTTTAATTATATTTATAATTTATTTTATAAAATAGAATATATAGGGTGTGTTTGGTTTGTGTTTTGAAACATATTTTTGGAAAAAAAATTTCAAAAACATGTTTGGTTACAAATTTTTTCAAAAAAAATCTAAAATTACTTTTCTCTATTATACATCAATCAATCACTTTTTCTCTCATTTCTCTCGTTCTCAATCACTTTTTGAGATGATTTGATATTTTGTTATAATTAAATAAATATATGTGAGAGAAAAAGTGATTGAGAAGAAGAAAGAAAAGAGAAAAATTGATTCATTTGATATGCAGGAGAGTGAAAATAATTTTAAAATTTTTTTAAAAAAAAACTAAACCAAACTAAATTTTAAAAAAATTTATCAAAAATTATATCTTAACATTAAACTAAACAAATCCATAATTTTACGAAATAAACTATTGTTAGGTCTAGGAGGGCCACCCTAGAAAAGTCCAGAAATCGACACGTGTCAAGCATCCAAGTAGTGGAATCCACGTCGCTCTGTGATTTTGCTTTGATTCATGGGTCCCAAAGAAAATGTACGGTGTGATTTGAAGTGGTGTAGTGAAGGTACTGTGTACACGGCTTACGTGACATAAATTCTCTGCTTTTATTTTTTTTTTTAAATTTTAATTACTCTACTATTATTATATACGTCACCACGTCACGACCACGGATAAATTATACTAATATTAGATTTTGAAAATCTTGCAAAATTCTCTTTATCAATAAATCTTATTTTTTTAATAAAATAATTTGTGATTGAGAAAAAAAATTTAGGGGGATGCACCAATAAATCCCAAATTAATAACTTATGTACTGTTTAGTCCTAAAAGTTTTCTTATAGACTGAAAGGTCCCATTACAATGTTAATAACATCAGATACAATGTTAATAACATCAGAGTCATGTTACAAACATTAGATTTCAAACATCTAATTTCATCAAATTTCAATAATGTTTGAAAATATAGGATGAAAAACATCTAATGTTCATCAGATTTCAATAAATTTTGAAATTATAGAATGAAACATCAGATCATTTACATCATTTAATCATGCTGATGTAAAAATGGGACTAAATGGAGCATAAGAAAACTTTTAGGACTAAATGGTTCAACATTTCAAAAACTAGGACTTATGGGTAAATTTTTCAAAAATTTAAGATAAACTATAAATAGATTATAATAGTTAGATTTAATTTTCGTTAAATCCTATCTTAATGAAATTATCATAAAAATAATTTTTTGTAATATTTTTTTACATATATCGTTAAGAATTAATAATTTAGTGATTTTTTTATCAATTTTTTTAAAATTATTCTTAAAACTTACAATTAATGACTTTTTTATAATAATTTTTTTAAATTATCGTTAAAAGTTAAAAATTAGTAACGCTTTTTTGTGATTTTTATTAAACTATCGCTAAACTTATAATTAGTGATATTTTTGTGATAAATTTTTTAAATTGTAGCTGAAAATTAATAATTAATGACTTTTTTAATAATATTTGATAAAAAATATTATTAATTATCATAAGACCTATTGAACAATAACTTACGCGTAATATTAGAAAAAATTATAAAAATACTTATGGACCATAAATTGTATAACCACAAGTTTTTGTGTTAATATTATCTTTTTTTTTTAAATTATAAATTATTATTAATTTAGGAAGAAGTTAAAAAGATTAACTTTCTAGCTTTTTTACACAAAAAAATCACAAAAACAGTCAAAAAATTAACTTTTTACCAACTTTTCAAAACACCACAATATCTCATTAATAATGTTGTCATCAGAGCTGAAGAGTAGAGTGTCCTATCACCATGATCAAAATACATAAATTACAAGGTCGGTTGGATTTGAACCTTATCAAATTCTCTTTACAAATACTCCATATTTATATTAGTCGTCCTAATCACATTAGATAGATTATAAGGTCGGTTAGATTTGAACCTTACCAAGTTCTCTTTAATATTTCAATTCTAATTTTTCAAAATAGAACCAACAAACTTTATTTTGTCCCAAAGAAATAAAAAAAATTAAACATTTGATTCCTCAACCATTTGTAGAACACTTTTTAGAGTAATTTTTTTTTAGTCAAAAATACAGAGCCTTGTGCCTTCCCAACCCATAATTTTATGTCAAAAATACATGTATATAATTCCAACATAATATTTTTAACTCTACGTCACACTACCATAAAGTTAAAACCTACCAATTGCGTGAAAAAACAAAATAAAAAATAATACAATGAACTGCCTGAACCTCATTGCCTTCGACCATATCGGTTACCCCTCAGCTTGTTCACCGGATTTAAGCTACCAAGCGGAGGAAAATCATCTTTCACATTGAAAATGGAGCTATTGTTTGCCTCTGCAGCGATTCCTACAGGTTCTTGAGGACGGGTAATCTTATTATTTTCCTTTTGGTTTTCTTGGACCCGCGACTTGATTGTTGGAGAGTACACAAGAGGTTTTATTCCCACGAGGTCTGGGTCAGCTGCAAAACTGTATGGTTGTTTGCTGTCATCCATTTTTCTAAAAGTGATCGAAATCCTGCAACAAACAAAGTACTAGTAATGAGAAAGATGTGATTATTAATATAAAGTGAGTGACAGAGATAAAAAAATTTAATTCTATACATGAGCGAAAGAATTGTTGGGATCAGGGATCCCGCCCAAGACCTTATAGAAATTATACCAAGCAGAAACAACACACCCACACAGAAGGAGACACCAAATTTAACGTGGTTCGGCAATAATGCCTACGTCCACGGGAGAGTAACCGTTTATCAATTATGGAGAAATTACAAAAATATTACAGAGGAGAAGCTCACACCGTTCTCACTCACCCATTCATCCATCTCCCTCGCTCACACCGAGGGAGACGGTTTCTCACATCTCTCACTCTCTTGGTTCTCACTCTCTCATTTTCTTCAACCCTCTCTTCCTCTATTTATACATATCATGAGGGAAGGAGAATTGGGACAGCAATGGTGAGTGGTCTTGGTGGGTTCTCCATTAAACTCCCACTTCCTCTAGTGGGTTCTTTAATGCTCCCAACCACCCCACTCTCTCTCAAGTGGATGCTCCATTACATGGGTGATATCTAACAAATCACCCCCTCAGCCCATGTGAGGTAATCCACTGCACACACTGCTGCTAATCTTGTCACGCCCAAATTTCAACAGAATCTTCATCTCCTCACTAAGACGCTGCATCCCCTAAAGTTAGAGATAATACACCAGAGATACAAGAGGAGGAGGGAATCCTACATCCTCAACTCAACTCACACCACTCTCTGATTTGGAGAGAGCCTCTGCTCCTATCTCCCACAGATCTCTTCCACGCTTCCTGGCTTGGATGCCTTCACTTGTTATGCTTGAACTTGCGCAACCAAGATATCCGACACCCCCTGATTGGATGTCCTGCACCCCCTGCTGAGATGCCCTTGACTATCATGCCTTATCTCGCAGGACCAGTCATTGGAGCAATAGAAAACTCGTTGTTTATCCCATCAACGTCCTCGGTTTTCTTTGCTCGGAGCTTTTCATCTGAACTATCAGCTTTTACCCTCTGCACTTCTGAACAACCTCCAGCGTTTCCACATACGCTCGTTGTCAATGCTTTTGCAATCCCTGATTTGCTGTCCAGTAAATTGATGGTTGACAGTAGCTCCATCTGTCAAAGCATCGTCAGTTATGCAATTCCTTGCATAGTGCCCGCACCCATGGCTTCTGGTCTCCCTGCGTCGAGCTCGCCTGAGAGATCCGTATCAACTCTATCCTCCGCTGCCATGGAAAGAAACTACCATAGAGAAATAAGACTTGCCACTCCTTGGCACGCACTCTTGCGTTTTATCCGTCTTAATTTCTCTGTCTGGCAGTTCCTGTGAACTTTCAACAACCCGTTGCTGCACACTCTTCTCGCGCCTCTGTACGACACTGTACCCTTGCACTACTGCACGTCTGCATTTGTGCTCCTGCGCTTAGTATGCTCCTCTGCAACTATTGTTCTACAAGTCCACGTACCACCAGTACTTACTCGTATACAGTAGCTCCAACAGCCACAGCATTTCCCTGAGCCTGAACTGGTTGCCAAATCATCTATCCGTCGATGAATGGTCTTCTCTTTTGATTGAACCAAATCCTCCGATGACGTCAACAACCAGGAAAGTTCCCAGGAAAGACTGGTGGGGTCACACCCAGTCCCACTTAAGAACCAGTCTCCTTAGACAGTGTCTTTTTGACAGAACTTTCCTAGACATTGTTAATCTTGAGATAATCATGTCTGCAATCCTCTGATCGCCCCTGACCAATCCTGATCTCCCTCGATCTGCCATTTGATCAAGCTTGGTCTGCAATCCTCTGATCGCCCCTGACCAATCCTGATCTCCCTCGATCTGCCATTTGATCAAGCCCGATCTTCTCTGGTCTTCAATGATCTATCTCGAGTTGTATCTGGTTGTCCAATCTGGTTAGAATCTGTCCATTCTAACCTCTTCAGTGAATCCGCAGCGTTCCATAATATCCGGCAACCTCCCTTCGAGTATTAAAGATGACAAACTCCCATGTTTTAACAATTTTTAAAAAACCGTTCAGAATTTCACCATTCTGACCTCGCGGTTGCGTCCGGAACGGTCCGATTAGCTAGGACCAACCTTCGCTGCATTTCCGAGGACCTCACTGAAAAATATCCCCGAAAACTGGGCCACACCATAATTTTCTGAAAATTCTGGGCCAAATTGCAATTTTCAGAAGTTCAGGGAATATTCCGTGTACCAACAGAATATTCCGTCCACTGCACCTGATGCCGTCCGTCCCTTTAATCTGCCTCTTTTTTACAGAAACTCTGTCTCCAAAATCTGACCGTACGGATGTGTCTGGAATACTCCAAATAGTTGGAAACCACTATTGGATCGCCAAAAACGGACTCCAAATGACTTAGATCAATCCAAAACATTTTGTACGCCTCAGATCTGCGGCTGCACCATAGCCGCGAAGCACTGGATCCTCCCCTGCGGTTGCACCATTGCCGCGTCGCACTGGATCTATACCTGCTTCTGGTTTACTGGTAAACGCTTCTGCTGACGTGGCAGACACGTGGCAGCCACGTGGCAGTCCTTGACTGGCCACGTGCCACGTGTCACTGACGTGGATGGCCACGTGGCGATGACCTGTCTGCCACGTGGCGTTGACCTGGGCGTTCCGTGACGGACACGTGGCATCCTTTGCTCGACGTGGCACTGACATGGGCTGCCACGTGGCGCTAACGTGGCCGATGACGTGTCAGACACGTGGCGTGCACTGAACGGCCCACGGGTGCCACGTGCACTAATGTGGCACGCTGACGCGGCCTGCGCGTGTGCCAGGTGCGTGGTGCTCACGCGCTGTCTCTCCACTCGTCTTCCTCCTCTGCGCGCGCATGTGGCGCGTGGGCGAGCGTGATATGACGCGCCAGATCCTCCAACGGCGCGTGTGGCGCGTGCATGCGAGTGGGCCTCACTCGCCACCTTCTAGAGGCGCGTGAGGGCGCGTCGGGCTTCCGTTTAGGGTGTTCTTTGCATTTCTGGACTCCTCTCGTCGAGTCCTTGCTCCTGGTATGCTCAAAACCTGATTTCGAGCAATCCGATTTCTGGGCAGTTTTGAGGAACACACTGTTTTTGTTCCGAAACGCCACCGACGAGGCTCTGATACCACTTGTTGGGATCAGGGATCCCGCCCAAGACCTTATAGAAATTATACCAAGCAGAAACAACACACCCACACAGAAGGAGACACCAAATTTAACGTGGTTCGGCAATTATGGAGAAATTACAGAAATATTACAGAGGAGAAGCTCACACCGTTCTCACTCACCCATTCACGCATCTCCCTCGCTCACACCGAGGGAGACGGTTTCTCACATCTCTCACTCTCTTGGTTCTCACTCTCTCATTTTCTTCAACCCTCTCTTCCTCTATTTATACATATCATGAGGGAAGGAGAATTGGGATAGCAATGGTGAGTGGTCTTGGTGGGTTCTCCATTAAACTCCCACTTCCTCTAGTGGGTTCTTTAATGCTCCCAACCACCCCACTCTCTAAGGTAAGCCAACCACCCCACTCTCTCTCAAGTGGATGCTCCATTACATGGGTGATATCTAACAAGAATAACATGCCTTCTTGCCGGGACACCAGGAACACAATGTTTAGCAATGTCAGCTCCATTGCCATTTAGAATGAGCACCGATTTGCAAGATGCAGACAATTTAGGATCAGAGGTGAAAATATTTGCAAGTTGGGCGGAGTTGAAAACAACCCACAAGTTACATAATATCTATACCCATCGGTTAAAGTCGAACAATGATAATAAACACGAGAAACAACCTTTTTGGTATTCACCCACAACAAAACCTTTTTGGAGTTTCCATAACGTTTGTCCATTTATGTAGGGAAGGCATTGAGCTATAACTTTCTCAAAACTATGTAGGGAAGACATTGAGCTATAACTTTCTCAAAACACTAGGCCTATCTCTCTTTATTTTTCTTTTTCTTAAACACCAATGTAAAGAAGTAGAAGATAACAGTTAAAATTTAAAAGATGATATCGTAGTGTTTTTGTGTTTCTATGCTTGATTTGGTTGTGTTTTTCTATCGTCTTTATTTTTGTGTGAAAACTGCTTTCGAATATTCAAAAACAACTTTCAAATGTTTCCTAAAAAGTAACTTGCCCGCATAATTTTCTTTCCGTGCCCCGGGATATAATATGGTGGGTGTTAGAGAAGAAAGGGGTGACAAAAGGTTACATTGACGTGATTAGGGACATGTATGAAGGGGTGGTGACCACTATTAGATCGCCAGCTGGAGAGACAAATGAATTTCCTATCACTGTAGGGTTACACCAAGGATCTACCTTAAGTCCTTATCTTTTTGCTTTAGTTATGGACGAGTTAACGATAAATATTCAGAATGACGTGCCATGGTGCATGCTTTTTGCAGACGATATTGTGCTAGTGGATGAGACTAGAGAAGAAGTCAACACAAAGCTAGAGATTTGGAGAAAAGCTCTTGAAGCTAAAGGATTCCGGATAAGCAGAACTAAGACAGAGTACATGGAGTGTAAATTTAGTAACAGTAATAATGAAAGCAGAGGAGAAGTGAAGATTGAGAACCAAGAACTGCCTAAGAGTGAACATTTTCGTTATTTAGGGTCGATTATCACAACAGCGGGAGAGATTGATGCAGATGTGGCCCATAGGATTAAGGCGGGATGGTGTAAGTGGAGAAGTGCGTCTGGGGTTTTGTGCGATAAACGAATACCCACTAGACTAAAAGGTAAGTTTTATAGAACGACTATTAGACCGGCTATGTTGTATGGGACAGAGTGTTGGGCAACCAAGAAATAACATGTAGATAAGATAAGTGTGGCTGAGATGAGGATGCTAAGGTGGATGTGTGGTAAGACTAGACAAGACAGGATTAAGAATGAGTGTATTCGTGAATGGGTAGGAGTAGCACCGATAGAAGATAAGTTGAGAGAGAATCGTTTGAGATGGTTTGGTCATATTCAACGGAGACCAACAGAGGCAGTAGTGAAGAGATGCGATGCTGTAACGGTAGATGGTAGTGTTAGAGGACGGGGTAGGCCTAGATTAACGTTGACTAGTGTTATAAATAGAGATATGAATCTACTTAATTTGACTAATGAAATGGCCTTTGATAGGGCCGCGTGGAGAAGAAGGATTCATGTAGCCGACCCCATTTGATGAGACTTAAGGCTTGGTTTGGTTTGGTTTGGTTTGGTAAAGAGTTTTCTATGTTTTCCAAAAAATGAAAACATAACCAAATAGACAACTTAATGCATCAACTAACTACCAACCCTTGCCATAATTAAAGAGACAATTGACAGCTATTGGGCAAGAAACAGGATTGTGATGACGTACCCAACTGGCAAAAATATAGAGACAGGACCAGAAAACTCTCCGGGCCAAGAATTTTCAGATTTGCACCAAAGAGTATATTGCACTCAGTCAAGAACGAAACAGTGCAAAAAGGTCTAAAGAAGTCATGGTGATCAATGTGAGGCGGAATGCAATCCCCTTCGTCATAGATATTGACAATACAACTGTTGGGGACACATGTTGGAGGCAAAATGTGCCACCTCACCATCCTCTGGATCATTTGCTTGAACAAGGGAGGTAGCGGATCGACTTCTCATCTCTAATAATACCTGGGGGATTCCCATTTTTGTCCTGTGAAAATGAGTAAAAGAGAATCAGAGATAATTAGGGAGTTATAATGGAAAAGAATAAACAAACAAATTAGATCGAAATATTACCACTGCGTAGTTATAACAGCAACCAAATTGAATCGTGACACGTCCTTTACCTCGCATCCACTTCTTTGGTTCGGTATATGTTCGAGCTGTAACATGTTGATAGCAGAAATAAGATAAACAGAAAGAATATAATCTTGCAAAAGTAAATTGCACTCATTAGCATGAATACCACGTGTCAAACTTTGCGCAAGTACAAGGGAAACATAGACAAGTTTGGAAGTCACTGGACATTTAAAAAAAATCTATATTTCTATTATTTAAGGAATCACAAACCAACACCGTCCAAAAAAAAATGTGAGAAGTATTAGATAAAGCACGTGATGCGAAATTACAAGGTCAACTACTTAAACATTCAATGCCATTAGCCTAGTCTAAACACACCTTATAGTTTTCCCAAAAACTGCTATCAAAACATGATGAATTAATCATTTCATATCCCCCATAACAAGTTCACAAATTTACTTAATTTGAAAGGACCATCCAAAATCCAATGACTACTTAATTTCGAAGCTTATTTGAAATTTAAACAAGCATGCAATACCTGCCCAAACACACATTAATGTGTACTAATTGGGTGTTGTAACACCTGCCCAAGACAGTAACACTCTAGGTCTAAATAAATACTTCTTACTTGCATAACAAAGAATGGAAGAAAAAAGACGTAACCAGTTCAAAACAAATTTCTCACTTAACTTTGTCATATTTCTGTCATTTATTATTATTATTATAAATTACGTGCAATGGATAGAATAAAAGTATCTTAATGGAACTAAAGAAACATCTAAAATGAGATAAATGACATTTCGACTGCAGCTTTAGTATACATACCTCTAAGCTGACCGTTTTGCCCCATGCGTTGTAAATTATAAACACAATCAACAATATTCTTCTGCTCCTCGGTATTAAAAACTTGACTGTGAAGTTCGAGTCCTTGGAGGACATTTGTCACCTACCCATCGAGCCTCTCAATATGAACATAATCTTTTTTCCGGCCAATTTGAGCGAACCTAGTACGCTCCTTTTGCTCCTCCGTTAAACCAAGCCTGTCATTTAGTGATATTTGGTTTATGTCCACTGATGCAGGTGATGAATTAACAAATCCTTTTCGTATCCCTGAGTGACCAGCAGGCTCAGGGGTTCGGATAGAGCTCCATGATGTGCTCTTAGTAGAAGATTGTGAATTTTTCTCTATTACAGAAGAGCTAGACGAGTTTGTAGACCAGAATTCTACCGAATTTTGACCATTACCACTTGATAGTGATAACTCACTCGTTTTTTCTGCAAAAATAGAAGGAAAAGAAATAATGTCAAGATACTTTAAGTCATATTGCAGCATTCAAAAGATATTACACACAAAGTATAGAATGCAAGGCCATTTATCTAATTATTTATATCACAATAATTTTTCCATAGATGAAAATAAAAATTATTTGACTATAGAGAAAAAAAAAAAAATCCATTTTTTCAGATAAAATGTTATGCCCAGGAACATTAGGTTTCTACTATTTGACTATGGATCTATCCAGCGATTAGTGCTTTTTATTTACAACTTCAAGATTGTTTGAATAAATGTATAGAGTGCATATATGATATAGTGTGTATTACAGAAGATTTGTCAAAGATTTCTCCAAAATCGCCTTACCATTGACTCGACTGACACAGAAGGGGATATCATTTGACTGGACTGATCAAAGGGAATCAGCATTCCAAGAATTAAAAACCCGATTGGTGACTGCACCAGTTCTTACCTTACCTTCAGGTACGGATGGTTATACTGTATTTAGTGATGCTTCTTATAAGGGTTTGGGGTGTGTTTTAATGCAGAATGGGAGAGTAATTGCCTATGCTTCCCGACAACTGAGATCTCATGAAAAGAACTACCCGACCCATGATCTGGAACTTGCAGCAGTGGTATTTGCACTGAAAATCTGGCGTCACTATCTATATGGGGCGACATGTGAAGTATATACCGACCACAAGAGTCTGAAATATTTCTTCACACAGAAAGAGTTGAACATGAGACAGCGGAGATGGCTAGAACTGATTAAAGACTATGACCTACAGATTTTGTACCATCCAGGAAAAGCCAACACCGTTGCCGATGCACTGAGCCGGAAGTCGATTGCAAATTTAGCCTGTTTGCTCACTGGACAGAAAGAGTTGCTTTGTGACCTTGAAAAATCTGAAATTGAAGTTGTTTTGAGAGAACAAGGTGGAACAATAGCTGCTATTTCTGCTCAACCGGCATTGATCGAAGAAATTAAGGAGAAACAGCAAACGGATGACTTCTTGAGGAAGGTCATCGAAGAAAGAGAATCTAAACCGAGACCGGGGTTCAAATTTGAAAGCAATGTACTGAAATTTCAAGGAAGACTGTGTGTACCGAATGACACTGAACTGAAAAGAAGAGTTCTGCATGAGGGCCACAATTCAAAATTTTCTATCCACCCAGGGAATACGAAAATGTACCAAGATCTGAAACAGAATTTCTAGTGGCCGGGAATGAAGAAAGAAATTGCTGACTTTGTGTCAAAATGTCTTCATTGCCAACAAGTCAAAGCGGAACATCAGCGACCCGCAGGCTTACTGCAACCCTTACCCATACCGGAGTGGAAATGGGAGCATATCACGATGGATTTTATCGTTGGATTGCCTCGCTCTAGAAAATGTATGGATTCAATTTGGGTTATTGTTGATAGACTGACCAAATCTGCTCACTTCTTACCTGTCAAGACAATTTATAATGCGGATAAGTTGGCTGTAATTTATATTGATGAAATTGTTAGACTGCACGGAGTGCCTGTATCCATTGTTTCTGACAAGGATTCGAAGTTTACATCAAGGTTTTGGCAAAGCCTACAGACTGTATTGGGTACCGAATTGAGACTGAGTAATGCCTATCATCCTCAGACAGATGGACAGTCAGAAAGGACCATCCAGACTCTGGAGGATTTATTGAGAATGTGTGTCCTTGATTTTCAGGGAAATTGGGAAAGCCATTTGCCGTTGGCTGAATTCGCCTACAACAACAGTTACCATTCAAGTATCGGTATGGCGCCTTTCGAGGCATTGTATGGCAAAAAATGTAGATCTCCGATCTGCCGGGCAGAAGTTGGAGATGGGCCTTTGCTTGGGCCCGAGATTGTTTATGAAACGACTGAGAAAGTAAAACTGATACAACAGCGACTGAAAACAGCACAAAGCAGACAGAAAAGTTATGCAGATGTCAGAAGACGAGACAGAGAGTATGAAGTGGGTGATCACGTCTTTGTGAAAGTGACACCAATGAAAGGCCAGACTCGTTTTGGAGTCAAAGGCAAGTTAGCGCCAAGGTATGTCGGACCGTATGAGATTATTGAGAAAATCAATCCGGTGGCGTATCAAGTTGCGCTTTCTCTTGAAATGGAGCATATGCACAAAGTCTTCCACATCTCTATGTTGAGAGATTATCTCCAGGATCCTTTCCATGTGATTGAGCCTACTCGGGTAGTGTTGAATGATGACTACACTTACGAGGAATGGCCTATACAGATTGTAAACAGACGGATTAAGAAATTGAGGAACAAAGAGATCCCATTAGTGAAAGTTGACTGGCAAAACCATGGTGGTGTATATGCCACTTGGGAAAGGGAAGATGACATGGCTAAAAGATATCCTGATTTGTTCCCGCTGAACCCTGTTTTCTTCCAGAATGAAGGTAACTCGAGTTTAGAGGACTAAACTCTTTATAAGGAGGGGAGACTGTAATAACCCTCGTTACTGATCACTGATTAATACCGATTACTGCTAAATTAAGACCGATTATGGAAAGTAAATGAACTGATTGAATTACTGAACTGACTGACTGGAAACTGGAACTGAATTGACTGAGTATATATGTGTTATTTTGCATTCTATCTGTTTAACTATTTGATTATCTGTTCAGTTTGTTTCGTTTAAACTGCTAATTGAAGGCCTTATCGGCGGCCGAACCGGAAATTGTCTAGTGTTTCATGATCATCATAATTTATGTGATTTTATGGTGTATCTATCCGAAAACTGATTTGGTATGGTTAAATTAGATTAATTATTGATGAATTGCATTGTTTGGCATATTTACTACTTTGCCATCTAGTGGGCCACTATCTACAAAACATATTGAGCCTATTTACACTTAACAAAAACATTTCATCAGCCACATTTTGCTACTCACCGCCGAATTTAGAGAGAGAGGAAGTGAGAGACTTGAATTCATTTGAAGATTGGCTTGATTGAGAGGATTGAAGTATAGATTTCATCTTTAGGCTTCTACACTTGAATTACAAGACCTAGGAAAGGTAATTAAACCTCTCATTGTTGTATTTAAGTTAATTCTTGCATGACTCATGTCAATTGTAGAGCTAAGGCATGTTTTAGTCTATTAATGTTGAATTAGAGCTCAATTGTTGCATGCATGTGCATATTGTCAAGTTTTGAGGTTGTAGATCCATCATTTCTCACATGCATGTTCATGAATTTGCAATGGTCCGTGTTTTCAACTTGTTTTTGGAATAATTGGCTCATTAGAGCATCAAATTGAAGCTTTGAAATGATTTGAATTCATGCATGTTTGCATGTTCTTCATGTTCATGAAATAGGTTTGAATTTGGATTTATTTGACTCACCCTTGGGCTTTAAATTCACAAATTGAGCTTTGAAACTTGTTGTATATTGAGTTTAGTTGTGTTTTCCAGAATTTGGGCCCAAGAGGTTGAGTTTTGAGCTTTGGAATGCTTGGTTTGAGCTTGGGAGGCAAATCTGGAAATTCCAGATTTTGGCTTCTACGCTCGAGCGAAGGATTCTACGCTCGAGCGACCACCATTTACTCTGAGCTACGCTCGAGCGAAGGAATTGTGGCTCGAGCGTAAATTGCAAGCTCTCAGAATCTTGGTGCGCGCAGGCGTACGCTCGAGCGTAGGGACCTACGCTCGAGCGAAGAGCTGTGTCTCACGCTCGAGCGAGCATTGAGCGTAAATTCTAAGCATCCAGTATTTTTACTGTAGCACACAGTCCGCTCAAGCGATGGAATCCACGCTTGAGCGGAGCTCTTTTATCTGCATGTCCGCTCGAGCAAAGGAATCCTCGCTCGAGCGAGACCCCTGTTTTCAGCAAATTTTGTAAAGTGTTCAAAAGTGCATCCTTGCATCCTCTTTCCATCCTAGGCATTCCTAGGGCATATTTAAGGCATCTTAAAGGGGATATAGATGTAGAACCACACCGAGGCAAATTAGGGATTAAGTAATTATCCTTCCCCAACTATGAAACTTAGTGTATGTTCAATCTGTTAACTGTATAGGGTTGGCATTCCGAGGAGACGCTCTAGTTCACTGTAGCCCAGAACTCTGTGAGTAATAATTGTGTAAAGATATGTTCAAATGATTATCTTTTGAATACTGAACTGAACTGCTTACTGAACTAATATTGATTACTGAATGAATGTATGTCCTTTATTTCTGAACTGTACTGTGGCATCCTTAGCACCTACTGTTTACTGTTACTGTTACAGAGATCTCTGTCGGTTCCCTCGTGGAACCACTACTGTTTACTGATTGATGGCCATCATTACTGTTCGGTCTCTCAAGACCTACTGTTACTGTTATGCTAATGGATGTAACACATATGACTGATTGATTGAAAGACTAATATACTGACTTAATGAACTGTTTTCATTACTGTAATGTAAGGACATTCATTCTAAACCTCATTACGCATTATGTTATTCACTGTGCTTTAGCTCACTGCTCATATATATATGTAGGTATACAGGCACCGGACCAATGCTAGAGGCGTCGGGGTAAACTCCAGTTTTGTCAAGCCAACCAATGTGCCTCACTGCGAGGTTCCGAGCCTGCCAAGCTTAGGCTATGGGGTGTTTTAGTTTCTCCCCCTCCTGTACTGTTTTGTTTACTGTATAGACTGT
>JAPPVO010005870.1:0-39511 GCA_030407325.1 Camellia japonica | reverse complement strand
TGTTTTATTTGAACATTGTAATTCTTTAAGCCTAGGGCTTTATCTGTTTTGAGTTAGAACTCAGTAAATTGTATCCAAGTGTTGGCTTGGCAAGATGTAAGCCCGTAGGGCATTTATTATGGTATTTTATTTCGTAAGACTCTGATGATTGATGTAATAAATAATGTCTTCTTTTAATAATGCATGTTTTGTTTTATATTCATTGGGTTGAATTCTGAGGGCGTTACAACTTGGTATCAGAGCGTACCGGGTTTGAATACTTTGGGTACGTGGAGCGTACCGGCAGACATGTAAATACGGCGTTTACTTACCATTTCTCACGCACTAGGGTTCGAACACTCGAACATCTATACGGATTCTCCTGCACAGTGACAGATATGTAAATACGGCGTTTACTTACCATTTCTCACGCATTACGGTTCAAACACTCGAACACCTATACGGATTCTCTTGTACAGTGGCAGATATGTAAATACGGCGTTTGCTTACCATTTCTCATGCATTATGGTTTCAACACTCGAACACCTTTACGGATTCTCGTGCACAGTGACAGATATGTAAATACGGCATTTGCTCACCATTTCTCACGCATTACGCTTCGAAGACTCGAACACCTATACTGATTCTTCTGCACAGTGGCATATATGTAAATACGGCGTTTACTTACCATTTCTCACGCATTTGGGTTCGAACAGTCGAACACCTATACGGATTCTCCTGGACAGTGGCAGATATGTAAATACGGCGTTACATACCATTTCTCACGCATTAGGGTTCGAACACTCGAACACCTATACGGATTCTATTGCACAGTGGCAGATATGTAAATACAGCATTTACTTACCATTTCTCACGCATTAGGCTTCGAAGACTTGAACACCTATACGGATTCTCCTGCACAGTGGCAGATATGTAAATACGGCGTTTACTTACCATTGCTCACGCATTGCAGTTCGAACACTCGAACACCAATACGGATTCTATTGCACAATGGCAGATATGTAAATACGGCGTTTCTTTACTGTTT
Source organism: Camellia japonica (assembly GCA_030407325.1). Lineage (NCBI taxonomy): Eukaryota > Viridiplantae > Streptophyta > Magnoliopsida > Ericales > Theaceae > Camellia > Camellia japonica. The sequence goes on along the minus strand of JAPPVO010005870.1, from coordinate 38,484 downwards.
CTCACGCATTACGGTTCGAACACTCGAACACCTATACGGATTCTCCTGCACAGTGGCAGATATGTAAATACGACATTTACTTGCCATTTCTCACGCATTAGGGTTCGAACACCCGAACACCTATGCGGATTCTCTTGCACAGTGGCAGACATGTAAATACGGCGTTTACTTACCATTTCTCACGCACTGGGGTTCGAACACTCGAACACCTATACGGATTCTCTTACACAGTGACAGATATGTAAATACGGCGTTTACTTACCATTTCTCACGCATTAGGGTTCGAACACTCGAACACCTATACGGATTCTCCTGCACAGTGGCAGATATGTAAATACGGCGTTTGCTTACCTTTTCTCATGCATTAGGGTTCGAACACTCGAACACCTTTACGGATTCTCGTGCACAGTGGCAGATATGTAAATACGGCGTTTGCTTATCATTTCTCACGCATTACGCTTCGAAGACTCGAACACCTATACGGATTCTCCTGCACAGTGGCAGATATGTAAATACGGCGTTTCTTTACCATTTCTCACGCATTATGGTTCGAACACTCGAACACCTAAACGGATTCTCCTGCACAGTGGCAGATATGTAAATACGGCGTTTACTTGCCATTTCTCACGCATTAGGGTTCGAACACCCGAACACCTATACGGATTCTCTTGCACAGTGGCAGACATGTAAATACGGCGTTTACTTACCATTTCTCACGCACTAGGGTTCGAACACTCGAACACCTATACGGATTCTCCTGCACAGTGACAGATATGTAAATACGGCGTTTACTTACCATTTCTCACGCATTACGGTTCGAACACTCGAACACCTATACGGATTCTCTTGCACAGTGGCAGATATGTAAATACGGCGTTTGCTTACCATTTCTCATGCATTATGGTTTCAACACTCGAACACCTTTACGGATTCTCGTGCACAGTGACAGATATGTAAATACGGCATTTGCTTACCATTTCTCACGCATTACGCTTCGAAGACTCGAACACCTATACTGATTCTTCTGCACAGTGGCAGATATGTAAATACGGCGTTTACTTACCATTTCTCACGCATTTGGGTTCGAACAGTCGAACACCTATACGGATTCTCCTGGACAGTGGCAGATATGTAAATACGGCGTTTACTTACCATTTCTCACGCACTAGGGTTCGAACACTCGAACACCTATACGGATTCTCCTACACAGTGACAGATATGTAAATACGGCGTTTACTTACCATTTCTCACGCGTTAGGGTTCGAACACTCGAACACCTATACGGATTCTCCTGCACAGTGGCAGATATGTAAATACGGCGTTTACTTACCATTTCTCACGCGTTACGGTTCGAACACTCGAACACCTATACGAATTCTCCTACACAGTGGCAGATATGTAAATACGGCGTTTACTTACCATTTCTCACGCATTACGGTTCGAACACTCGAACACCTATACGGATTCTCCTGCACAGTGGCAGATATGTAAATACGGCGTTTACTTACCTATTCTCACGCATTAGGGTTCGAACACTCGAAAACCTATACGGATTCTCCAGCACAGTGGCAGATATGTAAATACGGCGTTTACTTACCATTTCTCACGCATTACTGTTCGAACACTCGAACACCTATACGGATTCTCCTGCACAGTGGCAGATATGTAAATACGGCGTTTACTTACCATTTCTCACGCATTAGGGTTCGAACACTCGAACACCTATACGGATTCTCCTGCACAGTGGCAGATATGTAAATACAGCGTTTACTTACCATTTCTCACGCATTACGGTTCGAACACTCGAACACCTATACGGATTCTCCTACACAGTGGCAGATATGTAAATACGACGTTTACTTACCATTTCTCACGCATTAGGGTTCGAACACTCGAACACCTATACGGATTCTCCTGCATAGTGGCAGATATGTAAATACGGCGTTTACTTACCATTTCTCACGCATTAGGGCCGAACACTCGAACACCTATACGGATTCTCTTGCACAATGGCAGATATGTAAATACGGCGTTTACTTACCATTTCTCACGCATTAGGGTTCGAGCACTCGAACACTTATACGGATTCTCCTGCACAGTGACAGATATGCAAATACGGCGTTACTTACCATTTCTCACGCATTACGGTTCGAACACTCGAACACCTATACGGATTCTCCTGCACAGTGGCAGATATGTAAATACGGCGTTTGCTTACCATTTCTCACGCATTAGGGTTCAAACACTCGAACACCTTTACGGATTCTCGTGCACAGTGGCAGATATGTAAATACGGCATTTGCTTACCATTTCTCACGCATTACGCTTCGAAGACTCGAACACCTATACGGATTCTCCTGCACAGTGGCAGATATGTAAATACGGCGTTTACTTACCATTTCTCACGCATTTGGGTTCGAACACTCGAACACCTATACGGATTCTCCTGCACAGTGGCAGATATGTAAATACGGCGTTTACTTACCATTTCTCACGCATTAGGGTTCGAACACTCGAACACCTATACGGATTCTATTGCACAGTGGCAGATATGTAAATACGACGTTTACTTACCATTTCTCACGCATTACGCTTCGAAGACTCGAACACCTATACGGATTCTCCTGCACAGTGGCAGATATGTAAATACGGCGTTTACTTACCATTGCTCACGCATTGCAGTCCGAACACTCGAACACCAATACGGATTCTATTGCACAGTGGCAGATATGTAAATACGGCGTTTCTTTACTGTTTCTCACGCATTACGGTTCGAACACTCGAACACCTATACGGATTCTCCTGCACAGTGGCAGATATGTAAATACGACATTTACTTGCCATTTCTCACGCATTAGGGTTCGAACACCCGAACACCTATGCGGATTCTCTTGCACAGTGGCAGACATGTAAATACGGCGTTTACTTACCATTTCTCACGCACTGGGGTTCGAACACTCGAACACCTATACAGATTCTCTTACACAGTGACAGATATGTAAATACGGCATTTATTTACCATTTCTCACGCATTAGGGTTCGAACACTCGAACACCTATACGGATTCTCCTGCACAGTGGCAGATATGTAAATACGGCGTTTGCTTACCTTTTCTCATGCATTAGGGTTCGAACACTCGAACAACTTTACGGATTCTCGTGCACAGTGGCAGATATGTAAATACGGCATTTGCTTATCATTTCTCACGCATTACGCTTCGAAGACTCGAACACCTATACGGATTCTCCTGCACAGTGGCAAATATGTAAATACGGCGTTTCTTTACCGTTTCTCACGCATTACGGTTCGAACACTCGAACACCTAAACGGATTCTCCTGCACAGTGGCAGATATGTAAATACGGCGTTTACTTGCCATTTCTCACGCATTAGGGTTCGAACACCCGAACACCTATACGGATTCTCTTGCACAGTGGCAGACATGTAAATACGGCGTTTACTTACCATTTCTCACGCACTAGGGTTTGAACACTCGAACATCTATACGGATTCTCCTGCACAGTGACAGATATGTAAATACGGCGTTTACTTACCATTTCTCACGCATTACGGTTCGAATACTCGAACACCTATACGGATTCTCCTGCACAGTGGCAGATATGTAAATACGGCGTTTACTTACCATTTCTCACGCATTGCAGTTCGAACACTCGAACACCTATACGGATTCTCCTACGCAGTGGCAGATATGTAAATACGGCGTTTACTTACCATTTCTCACGCTTTACGGTTCGAACACTCGAACACCTATACGGATTCTCCTGCACAGTGGCAGATATGTAAATACAGCGTTTACTTACCATTTCTCACGCATTACGGTTCGAACACTCGAACACCTATACGGATTCTCCTACATAGTGGCAGATATGTAAATACGGCGTTTACTTACCATTTCTCACGCATTACGGTTCGAACACTCGAACACCTATACGGATTCTCCTGCACAGTGTCAGATATGTAAATACAGCGTTTACTTACCATTTCTCACGCATTACGGTTCGAACACTCGAACACTTATACGGATTCTCTACACTGTGGCAGATATGTAAATACGACGTTTACTTACCATTTCTCACGCATTAGGGTTCGAACACTCGAACACTTATACGGATTCTCCTGCATAGTGACAGATATGTAAATACGGCGTTTACTTACCATTTCTCACGCATTAGGGTTCGAACACCCAAACACCTATACGGATTCTCTTGCACAGTGGCAGACATGTAAATACGGCGTTTACTTACCATTTCTCACGCACTAGGGTTCGAACACTCGAACACCTATACGGATTCTCCTACACAGTGACAGATATGTAAATACGGCGTTTACTTACCATTTCTCACGCATTAGGGTTCGAACACTCGAACACCTATACGGATTCTCCTGCACAGTGGCAGATATGTAAATACGGCGTTTACTTACCATTTCTCACGCGTTTTGGTTCGAACACCCGAACACCTATACGAATTCTCCTACACAGTGGCAGATATGTAAATACGGCGTTTAGTTACCATTTCTCACGCATTTGGGTTCGAACAGTCGAACACCTATACGGATTCTCCTGGACAGTGGCAGATATGTAAATACGGCGTTTACTTACCATTTCTCACGCACTAGGGTTCGAACACTCGAACACCTATACGGATTCTCCTACACAGTGACAGATATGTAAATACGGCGTTTACTTACCATTTCTCACGCGTTAGGGTTCGAACACTCGAACACCTATACGGATTCTCCTGCACAGTGGCAGATATGTAACTACGGCGTTTACTTACCATTTCTCACGCGTTTTGGTTCGAACACCCGAACACCTATACGAATTCTCCTACACAGTGGCAGATATGTAAATACGGCGTTTACTTACCATTTCTCACGCATTACGGTTTGAACACTCGAACACCTATACGGATTCTCCTACACAGTGGCAGATATGTAAATACGACGTTTACTTACCATTTCTCACGCATTAGGGTTCGAACACTCGAAAACCTATACGGATTCTCCAGCACAGTGGCAGATATGTAAATACGGCGTTTACTTACCATTTCTCACGCATTGCAGTTCGAACACTCGAACACCTATACGGATTCTCCTACACAGTGGCAGATATGTAAATACGGCGTTTACTTACCATTTCTCACGCATTACGGTTCGAACACTCGAACACCTATACGGATTCTCCTGCACAGTGTCAGATATGTAAATACAGCGTTTACTTACCATTTCTCACGCATTACGGTTCGAACACTCGAACACCTATACGGATTCTCTACACTGTGGCTGATATGTAAATACGACGTTTACTTACCATTTCTCACGCATTAGGGTTCGAACACTCGAACACTTATACGGATTCTCCTGTATAGTGACAGATATGTAAACACGGCGTTTACTTACTATTTCTCACGCATTAGGGCTCGAACACCCGAACACCTATACGGATTCTCTTGCACAGTGGCAGACATGTAAATACGGCGTTTACTTACCATTTCTCACGCACTGGGGTTCGAACACTCGAACACCTATACGGATTCTCCTGCACAGTGACAGATTTGTAAATACGGCGTTTACTTAGCATTTCTCACGCATTACGGTTCGAACACTCGAACACCTATACGGATTCTCCTGCACAGTGGCAGATATGTAAATACGGCGTTTGCTTACCATTTGTCATGCATTATGGTTTCAACACTCGAACACCTTTACGGATTCTCGTGCACAGTGGCAGATATGTAAATACGGCATTTGCTTACCATTTCTCACGCATTACGCTTCGAAGACTCGAACACCTATACTGATTCTCCTGCACAGTGGCAGATATGTAAATACGGCGTTTACTTACCATTTCTCACGCATTTGGGTTCGAACAGTCGAACACCTATACGGATTCTCCTGGACAGTGGCAGATATGTAAATACGGCGTTTACTTTCCATTTCTCACGCATTAGGGTTCGAACACTCGAACACCTATACGGATTCTATTGCACAGTGGCAGATATGTAAATACGACATTTACTTACCATTTCTCACGCATTAGGCTTCGAAGACTCGAACACCTATACGGATTCTCCTGCACAGTGGCAGCTATGTAAATACGGCGTTTACTTACCATTGCTCACGCATTGCAGTTCGAACACTCGAACACCAATACGGATTCTCCTGCACAGTGTCAGATATGTAAATACAGCGTTTACTTACCATTTCTCACGCATTACGGTTCGAACACTCGAACACCTATACGGATTCTCTACACTGTGGTAGATATGTAAATACGACGTTTACTTACCATTTCTCACGCATTAGGGTTCGAACACTCGAACACTTATACGGATTCTCCTGCATAGTGACAGATACATAAATACGGCGTTTACTTACCATTTCTCACGCATTACGGTTCGAACACTCGAACACCTATACGGATTCTCCTGCACAGTGGCAGATATGTAAATACGGCGTTTGCTTACCATTTCTTACGCATTAGGGTTCGAAGACTCGAACACCTTTACGGATTCTCCTGCACAGTGGCAGATATGTAAATACGGCGTTTACTTACCATTTCTCAAGTATTACGCTTCGAAGACTCGAACACCTATACGGATTCTCCTGCACAGTGGCAGATATGTAAATACTGCGTTTACTTACCATTTCTCACGCATTGCAGTTCGAACACTCGAACACCTAGCGCGAGTGTAAAATGCACAAAACAGTGCGCGGCGCAAAATAGCGCGAGTGATAAACTGCACAAAACAGTGCACAGCGCAAAATAGCGCGAGTGATAAACAGCACAAAACAGTGCGCAGCGCAAAATAGTGCGAGTGATAAATTGCACAAAACAGTGCGCTGCGCAAAATAGCGCGAGTGTAAATTGCACAAAACAGTGCGGTGCGCAAAATAGCGCAAGTGATAAACTGCACAAAATAGTGCGGTGCGCAAAATAGCGCGAGTGATAAACTGCACAAAACAATGCGGTGCGCCAAATAGCGCGAGTGTAAACTGCACAAAACAGTGCGCTGCGCAAAATAGCGCGAGTGATAAACTGCACAAAACAGTGCTGTGCACAAAATAGCACGAGTGTAAACTGCACAAAACAGTGCGGTGCGCAAAATAGCGCGAGTGTAAACTGCACAAAACAGTGCGCTGCGCAAAATAACGCGAGTGTAAACTGCACAAAACAGTACGCTGCGCAAAATAGCGCGAGTGATAAACTGCACAAAACAGTGCGCTGCGCAAAATAGCGCGAGTATAAACTGCACAAAACAGTGCGGTGCGTAAAATAACGCGAGTATAAACTGCACAAAACAGGGCGCTGCGCACAATAGCGCGAGTGACAAACTGCACAAAACAGCGCGGTGCGAAAAATAGCGCGAGTGATAAACTGCACAAAACAGTGCGGTGCGTAAAATAGCACGAGTATAAACTGCACAAAACAGGGCGCTCTGCAAAATAGCGCGAGTGACAAACTACGCAAAACAGCTCGGTGCGCAAAATAGCGCGAGTGATAAACTGCACAAAACAGTGTGGTGCGCAAAATAGCGCGAGTGATAAACTGCACAAAACAGTGCGGTGCGCCAAATTGCGTGAGTGTAAACTGCACAAAACAGTGCGCTGCGCAAAATAGGGCGAGTGATAAACTGCACAAAACAGTGCGGTGCGCAAAATAGCGCGACTGTAAACTGCACAAAACAGTGCGTTGCGCAAAATAGCGCGAGTGTAAACTGCACAAAACAGTGCGCTGCGCAAAATAGCGCGAGTGTAAACTGTACAAAACAGACCGCTGCGCAAAATAGCGCGAGTGATAAACTGCACAAAACAGTGCGTTGCGCAAAATAGCGCGAGTATAAACTGCACAAAACAGTGCGGTGCGTAAAATAGCGCGAGTATAAACTGCACAAAACAGGGCGCTGCGCAAAATAGCGCGAGTGACAAACTGCACAAAACAGCGCGCTGCGCAAAATAGTGCGAGTGATAAATTGCACAAAATAGTGCGGTGCGCAAAATAGCGCGAGTGTAAACTGCACAAAACAGTGCACTGCGCAAAATAGCGCGAGTGATAAACAGCACAAAACAGTGCGGTGCGCAAAATAGCGCGAGTGTAAATTGCACAAAACAGTGCGGTGCGCAAAATAGCGCGAGTGATAAACTGTACAAAATAGTGCGGTGCGCAAAATAGCGCGAGTGATAAACTGCACAAAACAGTGCGGTGCGCCAAATAGCGGGAGTGTAAACTGCACAAAACAGTGCGCTGCGCAAAATAGCGCGAGTGATAAACTGCACAAAACAGTGCGGTGCACAAAATAGCGCGAGTGTAAACTGCACAAAACAGTGCCGTGCGCAAAATAGCGCGAGTGTAAACTGCACAAAACAGTGCGCTGCGCAAAATAGCGCGAGTGTAAATTGCACAAAACAGTACGCTACGCAAAATAGCGCGAGTGATAAACTGCACAAAACAGTGCGTTGCGCAAAATAGCCCGAGTATAAACTGCACAAAACAGGGCGCTGCGCAAAATAGCGCGAGTGACAAACTGCACAAAACAGCGCGGTGTGCAAAATAGCGCGAGTGATAAACTGCACAAAACAGTGCGGTGCGTAAAATAGCGCGAGTATAAACTGCACAAAACAGGGCGCTGTGCAAAATAGCGCGAGTGACAAACTGCGCAAAACAGCTCGGTGCGCAAAATAACGCGAGTGATAAACTGCACAAAACAGTGTGGTGCGCAAAATAGCGCGAGTGATAAATTGCACAAAACCGTGCGGTGCGCCAAATAGCGTGAGTGTAAACTGCACAAAACAGTGCGCTGCGCAAAATAGCGCGAGCGATAAACTGCACAATACAGTGCGGTGCACAAAATAGCGCGACTGTAAACTGCATAAAACAGTGCGGTGCAAAAAATAGCGCGAGTGTAAACTGCACAAAACAGTGCGCTGCGCAAAATAGCGCGAGTGTAAACTGCACAAAACAGACCGCTGCGCAAAATAGCGCGAGTGATAAACTGCACAAAACAGTGCGTTGCGCAAAATAGCGCGAGGATAAACTGCACAAAACAGTGCGCTGCGTAAAATAGCGCGAGTATAAACTGCACAAAACAGGGCGCTGCGCAAAATAACGCGAGTGACAAACTGCACAAAACAGCGCGCTGCGCAAAATAGCGCGGGTGATAAACTGCACAGAACAGTGCGGTGCGCAAAATAGCGCGAGTGTAAACTGCACAAAACAGTGCACTGCGCAAAATAGCGCGAGTGATAAACTGCACAAAACAGTGCGGTGCGCAAAATAGCGCGAGTGATAAATTGCACAAAACAGTGCGCTGCGCAAAATGGCGCGAGTGTAAATTGCACAAAACAGTGCGGTGCGCAAAATAGCGCGAGTGATAAACTGCACAAAATAGTGCGGTGCGCAAAATAGCGCGAGTGATAAACTGCAAAAAACAGTGCGGTGCGCCAAATAGCGCGAGTGTATATTGCACAAAACAGTGCGCTGCGCAAAATAGCACGAGTGATAAACTGCACAAAACAGTGCGGTGCCCAAAATAGCGCGAGTGTAAACTGCACAAAACAGTGCGGTGCGCAAAATAGCGCGAGTGTAAACTGCAAAAAACAGTGCGCTGCGCAAAATAGCGCGAGTGTAAACTGCACAATACAGTCCGCTGCGCAAAATAGCGCGAGTATAAACTGCACAAAACAGGGCGCTGCGCAAAATAGCGCGAGTGACAAACTGCACAAAACAGCGCGGTGCGCAAAATAGCAGCGATGATAAACTGCACAAAACAGTGCGGTGCGTAAAATAGCGTGAGTATAAACTGTACAAAACAGGGCGCTGTGCAAAATAGCGCGAATGACAAACTGCGCAAAACAGCGCGGTGCGCAAAATAGCGCGAGTGATAAACTGCACAAAACAGTGCGGTGTGCAAAATAGCGCGAGTGATAAACTGCACAAAACAGTGCGGTGCGCCAAATAGCGTGAGTGTAAACTGCACAAAACAGTGCGCTGCGCAAAATAGCGCCAGTGATAAACTGCAGAATACAGTGCGGTGCACAAAATAGCGCGAGTGTAAACTGCACAAAACAGTGCGGCGCGCAAAATAGCGCGAGTGTAAACTACACAAAACAGTGCGCTGCGCAAAATAGCGCGAGTGTAAACTTCACAAAACAGAACACTGCGGAAAATAGCGCGAGTGAGAAACTGCACAAAACAGTGCGTTGCACAAAATAGCCCGAGTATAAACTGCACAAAACAGTGCGGTGCGTAAAATAGCGCGAGTATAAACTGCACAAAACAGAGCGCTGCGCAAAATAGCACGAGTGACAAACTGCACAAAACAGCGCGCTGCGCAAAATAGCGCGAGTGTAAACTGCACAAAACAGTGCGGGGCGCAAAATAGCGCGAGTGTAAACTGCACAAAACAGTGCGCTGCGCAAAATAGCGCGAGTGTAAATTGCACAAAACAGAACACTGCGCAAAATAGCGCGAGTTATAAACTGCACAAAACAGTGCGTTGCGCAAAATAGCGCGAGTATAAACTGTACGAAACAGTGCGGTGCGTAAAATAGCGCGAGTATAAACTGCACAAAACAGAGCGCTGCGCAAAATAGCGCGAGTGACAAACTGCACAAAACAGCGCGCTGCGCAAAATAGCGCGAGTGATAAACTGCACAAAACAGTGCAGTGCGCAAAATAGCGCGAGTGTATACTGCACAAAACAGTGCACTGCGCAAAATTGCGCGAGTGATAAACTGCACAAAACAGTGCGGTGCGCAAAATAGCGCTAGTGATAAATTGCACAAAACAGTGCGCTGCGCAAAATGGCGCGAGTGTAAATTGCACAAAACAGTGCGGTGCGCAAAATAGCGCGAGTTATAAACTGCACAAAATAGTGTGGTGCGCAAAATAGCGCGAGTGATAAACTGCACAAAACAGTGCGGTGCGCCAAATAGCGCGAGTGTAAACTGCACAAAACAGTGCGCTGCGTAAAATAGCACGAGTGATAAACTGCACAAAACAGTGCGGTGCGCAAAATAGCGCGAGTGTAAACTGCACAAAACAGTGCGCTGCGCAAAATAGCGCGAGTGTAAACTGCACAAAACAGAGCGCTGCGCAAAATAGCGCGAGTGATAAACTGCACAAAACAGTGCGTTGCGCAAAATAGCGCGAGTATAAACTGCACAAAACAGTGCCGTGCGTAAAATAGCGCGAGTAGAAACTGCACAAAACAGTGCGGTGCGCAAAATAGCGCGAGTCACAAACTGAACAAAACAGCGCGCTGCGCAAAATAGTGCGGGTGATAAACTGCACAAAACAGTGCGGTGCGCAAAATAGCGCGAGTGATAAATTGCACAAAACAGTGCGCTGCGCACAATGGCGCGAGTGTAAATTGCACAAAACAGTGCGGTGCGCAAAATAGCGCGAGTGATAAACTGCACAAAATAGTGCGGTGCGCAAAATAGCGCGAGTGATAAACTGCAAAAAACAGTGAGGTGCGCCAAATAGCGCGAGTGTAAACTGCACAAAACAGTGCGCTGCGCAAAATAGCACGAGTGATAAACTGCACAAAACAGTGCGGTGCCCAAAATAGCGCGAGTGTAAACTGCACAAAACAGTGCGGTGCGCAAAATAGCGCGAGTGTAAACTGCAAAAAACAGTGCCCTGCGCAAAATAGCGCGAGTGTAAACTGCACAATACAGTACGCTGCGCAAAATAGCGCGAGTGATAAGCTGCACAAAACAGTGCGTTGCTCAAAATAGCGCGAGTATAAACTGCACAAAACAGGGCGCTGCGCAAAATAGCGCGAGTGACAAACTGCACAAAACAGCGCGGTGCGCAAAATAGCACGAGTGATAAACTGCACAAAACAGTGCGGTGCGTAAAATAGCGTGAGTATAAACTGTACAAAACAGGGCGCTGTGCAAAATAGCGCGAATGACAAACTGCGCAAAACAGCGCGGTGCGCAAAATAGCGCGAGTGATAAACTGCACAAAACAGTGCGGTGTGCAAAATAGCGCGAGTGATAAACTGCACAAAACAGTGCGGTGCGCCAAATAGCGTGAGTGTAAACTGCAAAAAACAGTGCGCTGCGCAAAATAGCGCGAGTGATAAACTGCAAAATACAGTGCGGTTCACAAAATAGCGCGAGTGTAAACTGCTCAAAACAGTGCGTTGCGCAAAATAGCGCGAGTATAAACTGTACAAAACAGTGCGGTGCGTAAAATAGCGCGAGTATAAACTGCACAAAACAGAGCGCTGCGCAAAATAGCGCGAGTGACAAACTGCACAAAACAGCGCGCTGCGCAAAATAGCACGAGTGATAAACTGCACAAAACAGTGCAGTGCGCAAAATAGCGCGAGTGTAAACTGCACAAAACAGTGCTCTGCGCAAAATAGCGCGAGTGATAAACTGCACAAAACAGTGCGGTGCGCAAAATAGCGCGAGTGATAAATTGCACAAAACAGTGCGCTGCGCAAGATGGCACGAGTGTAAATTGCACAAAACAGTGCGGTGCGCAAAATAGCGCGAGTGATAAACTGCACAAAATAGTGCGGTGCGCAAAATAGCGCGAGTGATAAACTGCACAAAACAGTGCGGTGCGCCAAATAGCGCGAGTGTAAACTGCACAAAACAGTGCGCTGCGCAAAATAGCGCGAGTGATAAACTGCACAAAACAGTGCGGTGCAGAAAATAGCGCGACTATAAACTGCATAAAACAGTGCGGTGCGCAAAATAGCGCGAGTGTAAACTGCACAAAACAGTGCGCTGCGCAAAATAGCGCGAGTGTAAACTGCACAAAACAGACCGCTGCGCAAAATAGCGCGAGTGATAAACTGCACAAAACAGTGCGTTGTGCAAAATAGCGCGAGTATAAACTGCACAAAACAGTGCCGTGCGTAAAATAGCGCGAGTATAAACTGCACAAAACAGGGCGCTGCGCAAAATAGCGCGAGTGACAAACTGAACAAAACAGCGCGCTGCGCAAAATAGTGCGGGTGATAAACTGCACAAAACAGTGCGGTGCGCAAAATAGCGCGAGTGATAAATTGCACAAAACAGTGCGCTGCGCACAATGGCGCGAGTGTAAATTGCACAAAACAGTGCGGTGCGCAAAATAGCGCGAGTGATAAACTGCACAAAATAGTGCGGTGCGCAAAATAGCGCGAGTGATAAACTGCAAAAAACAGTGCGGTGCGCCAAATAGCGCGAGTGTAAACTGCACAAAACAGTGCGCTGCGCAAAATAGCTCGAGTGATAAACTGCACAAAACAGTGCGGTGCCCAAAATAGCGCGAGTGTAAACTGCACAAAACAATGCGGTGCGCAAAATAGCGCGAGTGTAAACTGCAAAAAACAGGCGCTGCGCAAAATAGCGCGAGTGTAAACTGCACAAAACAGACGCTGCGCAAAATAGCGCGAGTGATAAACTGCACAAAACAGTGCGGTGCAAAATAGCGCGAGTAAACTGCACAAAACAGGGCGCTGCGCAAAATAGCGCGAGTGACAAACTGCACAAAACAGCGCGGTGCGCAAAATAGCACGAGTGATAAACTGCACAAAACAGTGCGGTGCGTAAAATAGCGTGAGTATAAACTGTACAAAACAGGGCGCTGCTGCAAAATAGCGCGAATGACAAACTGCGCAAAACAGCGCGTGCGCAAAATAGCGCGAGTGATAAACTGCACAAAACAGTGCGGTGTGCAAAATAGCGCGAGTGATAAAACTGCACAAACAGTGCGGTGCGCAAAATAGCGTGAGTGTAAACTGCAAAAAACAGTGCGCTGCGCAAAATAGCGCGAGTGATAAAACTGCAGAAACAGTGCGCGTTCAAAATAGCGCGAGTGTGTAAACTGCTCAAAACAGTGCGGCGCGCAAAATAGCGCGAGTGTAAACTGCACAAAACAGTGCGCTGCGCAAATAGCGCGAGTGTAAACTTCACAAAACAGAACACTGCGCAAAATAGCGCGAGTGAGAAACTGCACAAAACAGTGCGTTGCGCAAAATAGCGCGAGTGTAAACTGCACAAAACATGCGGTGCGTAAAATAGCGCGAGTATAAACTGCACAAACAGAGCGCTGCGCAAAATAGCGCGAGTGAAAAACTGCACAAAACAGCGCGCTGCGCAAAATAGCGCGAGTGTAAACTGGCACAAACAGTGCGGCGCGCAAAATAGCGCGAGTGTAAACTGCACAAAACAGTGCGCTGCGCAAAATAGCGCGAGTGTAAACTGCACAAAACAGAACACTGCGCAAAATAGCGTGAGTGATAAACTGCACAAAACAGTGCGTTGCGCAAAATAGCACGAGTATAAACTGTACAAAACAGTGCGGTGCGTAAAATAGCGCGAGTATAAACTGCACAAAACAGAGCGCTGCGCAAAATAGCGCGAGTGACAAACTGCACAAAACAGCGCGCTGCGCAAAATAGCGCGAGTGATAAACTGCACAAAACAGTGCAGTGCGCAAAATAGCGCGAGTGTAAACTGCACAAAACAGTGCTCTGCGCAAAATAGCGCGAGTCATAAACTGCACAAAACAGTGCGGTGCGCAAAATAGCGCGAGTGATAAATTGCACAAAACAGTGCGCTGCGCAAGATGGCACGAGTGTAAATTGCACAAAACAGTGCGGTGCGCAAAATAGCGCGAGTGATAAACTGCACAAAATAGTGCGGTGCGCAAAATAGCGCGAGTGATAAACTGCACAAAACAGTGCGGTGCGCAAAATAGCGCGAGTGTAAACTGCACAAACAGTGCGCTGCGCAAAATAGCGCGAGTGATAAACTGCACAAAACAGTGCGGTGCAGAAAATAGCGCGACTATAAACTGCATAAAACAGTGCGGTGCGCAAAATAGCGCGAGTGTAAACTGCACAAAACAGTGCGCTGCGCAAAATAGCGCGAGTGTAAACTGCACAAAACAGACCGCTGCGCAAAATAGCGCGAGTGATAAACTGCACAAAACAGTGCGTTGCGCAAAATAGCGCGAGTATAAACTGCACAAAACAGTGCCGTGCGTAAAATAGCGCGAGTATAAACTGCACAAAACAGGGCGCTGCGCAAAATAGCGCGAGTGACAAACTGAACAAAACAGCGCGCTGCGCAAATAGTGCGGTGATAAACTGCACAAAACAGTGCGGTGCGCAAAATAGCGCGAGTGATAAATGCACAAAACAGTGCGCTGAGCACGAATGGCGCGAGTGTAAATTGCACAAAACAGTGCGGTGCGCAAAATAGCGCGAGTGATAAACTGCACAAAGTGCGGTGCGCAAAATAGCGCGAGTGATAAACTGCAAAAAACAGTGAGGTGCGCCAAATAGCGCGAGTGTAAACTGCACAAAACAGTGCGCTGCGCAAAATAGCACGAGTGATAAACTGCACAAAACAGTGCGGTGCCCAAAATAGCGCGAGTGTAAACTGCACAAAACAGTGCGGTGCGCAAAATAGCGCGAGTGTAAACTGCAAAAAACAGTGCGCTGCGCAAAATAGCGCGAGTGTAAACTGCACAATACAGTACGCTGCGCAAAATAGCGCGAGTGATAAACTGCACAAAACAGTGCGTTGCTCAAAATAGCGCGAGTATAAACTGCACAAAACAGGGCGCTGCGCAAAATAGCGCGAGTGACAAACTGCACAAAACAGCGCGGTGCGCAAAATAGCACGAGTGATAAACTGCACAAAACAGTGCGGTGCGTAAAATAGCGTGAGTATAAACTGTACAAAACAGGGCGCTGTGCAAAATAGCGCGAATGACAAACTGCGCAAAACAGCGCGGTGCGCAAAATAGCGCGAGTGATAAACTGCACAAAACAGTGCGGTGTGCAAAATAGCGCGAGTGATAAACTGCACAAAACAGTGCGGTGCGCCAAATAGCGTGAGTGTAAACTGCAAAAAACAGTGCGCTGCGCAAAATAGCGCGAGTGATAAACTGCAGAATACAGTGCGGTTCACAAAATAGCGCGAGTGTAAACTGCTCAAAACAGTGCGGCGCGCAAAATAGCGCGAGTGTAAACTGCACAAAACAGTGCGCTGCGCAAAATAGCGCGAGTGTAAACTTCACAAAACAGAACACTGCGCAAAATAGCGCGAGTGAGAAACTGCACAAAACAGTGCGTTGCGCAAAATAGCGCGAGTATAAACTGCACAAAACAGTGCGGTGCGTAAAATAGCGCGAGTATAAACTGCACAAAACAGAGCGCTGCGCAAAATAGCGCGAGTGAAAAACTGCACAAAACAGCGCGCTGCGCAAAATAGCGCGAGTGTAAACTGGACAAAACAGTGCGGCGCGCAAAATAGCGCGAGTGTAAACTGCACAAAACAGTGCGCTGCGCAAAATAGCGCGAGTGTAAACTGCACAAAACAGAACACTGCGCAAAATAGCGTGAGTGATAAACTGCACAAAACAGTGCGTTGCGCAAAATAGCGCGAGTATAAACTGTACAAAACAGTGCGGTGCGTAAAATAGCGCGAGTATAAACTGCACAAAACAGAGCGCTGCGCAAAATAGCGCGAGTGACAACTGCACAAACAGCGCGCTGCGCAAAATAGCGGGAGTGATAAACTGCACAAAACAGTGCGTGACGCAAAATAGCGCGAGTGTAAACTGCACAAAACAGTGCTCTGCGCAAAATAGCGCCACTGATAAATTGCACAAAACAGTGCGGTGCGCAAAATAGCGCGAGTGATAAATGCACAAAACAGTGCGCTGCGCAGATAGCGCGAGTGTAAATGCACAAAACAGTGCTGCGCAAAATAGCGCGAGTGATAAACTGCACAAAAGTGCGGTGCGCAAAATAGCGCGAGTGATAAACTGCACAAAACAGTGCGGTGCGCAAATAGCGCGAGTGTAAACTGCACAAAACAGTGCGCTGCGCAAAATAGCGCGAGTGATAAACTGCACAAAACAGTGCGGTGCAAAATAGCGACTATAAACTGCACAAAACAGTGCGGTGCGCAAAATAGCGCGAGTGTAAACTGCACAAAACAGTGCGCTGCGCAAAATAGCGCGAGTGTAAAACTGCACAAAACAGACCGCTGCGCAAAATAGCGCGAGTGATAAACTGCACAAAACAGTGCGTTGCGCAAAATAGCGCGAGTATAAACTGCACAAAACAGTGCGGTGCGCAAAATAGCGCGAGTATAAACTGCACAAAACAGTGCGCTGCGCAAAATAGCGCGAGTGACAAACTGAACAAACAGTGCGCTGCGCAAAATAGCGGGTGATAAACTGCACAAAACAGTGCGGTGCGCAAAATAGCGCGAGTGATAAATGCACAAAACAGTGCGCTGCGCACAATGGCGCGAGTGTAAATGCACAAAACAGTGCGGTGCGCAAAATAGCGCGAGTGATAACTGCACAAAATAGTGCGTGCGCAAAATAGCGCGAGTGATAAACTGCAAAAACAGTGCGGTGCGCCAAAATAGCGCGAGTGTAAACTGCACAAAACAGTGCGCTGCGCAAAATAGCGCGAGTGATAAACTTGCACAAAACAGTGCGGTGCCAAAATAGCGCGAGTGTAAACTGCACAAAACAGTGCGGTGCGCAAAATAGCGCGAGTGTAAACTGCACAAAACAGTGCGCTGCGCAAAATAGCGCGAGTGTAAACTGCACAAACAGTGCGCTGCGCAAAATAGCGCGAGTGATAAACTGCACAAAACAGTGCGTGCGCAAAATAGCGCGAGTAAAACTGCACAAACAGTGCGCTGCGCAAAATAGCGCGAGTGACAAACTGCACAAACAGCGGCTGCGCAAAATAGCACGAGTGAAACTGCACAAAACAGTGCGCGGTGCGCAAAATAGCGCGAGTATAAACTGTACAAAACAGGGCGCTGCGCAAAATAGCGCGAGTGTAAACTGCACAAAACAGCGCGGTGCGCAAAATAGCGCGAGTGATAAACTGCACAAAACAGTGCGGTGTGCAAAATAGCGCGAGTGATAAACTGCACAAAACAGTGCGGTGCGCAAAATAGCGAGTGTAAACTGCACAAAACAGTGCGCTGCGCAAAATAGCGCGAGTGTAAACTGCAAAATACAGTGCGTTCACAAAAAGCGCGAGTGTAAACTGCTCAAAACAGTGCGGCGCGCAAAATAGCGCGAGTGTAAACTGCACAAAACAGTGCGCTGCGCAAAATAGCGCGAGTGTAAACTGCACAAAACAGAACACTGCGCAAAATAGCGCGAGTGAGAACTGCACAAAACAGTGCGTGCGCAAAATAGCGCGAGTATAAACTGCACAAAACAGTGCGTGCGTAAAATAGCGCGAGTATAAACTGCACAACAAGTGCGCTGCGCAAATAGCGCGAGTGAAAACTGCACAAAACAGCGCTGCGCAAAATAGCGCGAGTGTAAACTGGACAAAACAGTGCGGTGCGCAAAATAGCGCGAGTGTAAACTGCACAAAACAGTGCGCTGCGCAAAATAGCGCGAGTGTAAACTGCACAAATGAACAGTGCGCTGCGCAAAATAGCGGAGTGATAAACTGCACAAAACAGTGCGGTTGCGCAAAATGCGCGAGTATAAACTGTACAAAACAGTGCGGTCCGTAAAATAGCGCGAGTATAAACTGCACAAACAGAGCGCTGCGCAAAATAGCGCGAGTGAAACTGCACAAAACAGTGCGCTGCGCAAAATAGCGCGAGTGATAAACTGCACAAAACAGTGCGGTGCGCAAAATAGCGCGAGTGTAAACTGCACAAAACAGTGCTCTGCGCAAAATAGCGCGAGTGGTAAACTGCACAAAACAGTGCGGTGCGCAAATAGGCGAGTGTAATGCACAAAACAGTGCGCAAAATAGCGCGAGTGTAAACTGCACAAAACAGTGCGCGGCGCAAAATAGCGCGAGTGTAAACTGCACAAAACAGTGCGCTGCGCAAATAGCGCGAGTGTAAACTGCACAAACAGTGGCGGTGCGCAAAATAGCGCGAGTGATAAACTGCACAAAACAGTGCGCTGCGCAAATAACGCGAGTGAAAACTGCACAAAACAGCGCGGTCGCAAATAGCGCGATGTAAACTGCACAAAACAGTGCGGTGCGTAAAATAGCGTGAGTGATAAACTGCACAAAACAGGCGCGTGCGCAAATAGCGCGAGTGTAAACTGCCAAAACAGCGCGGTGCGCAAAATAGCGCGAGTGATAAACTGCACAAAACAGTGCGGTGTGCAAAATAGCGCGAGTGATAAACTGCACAAACAGTGCGGTGCGCAAATAGCGTGAGTGTAAACTGCAAAAACAGTGCGCTGCGCAAAATAAGCGCGAGTGATAAACTGCACAAACAGTGCGCGCACAAAATAGCGCGACTGGAAACTGCATCAAAACAGTGCGGCCGCAAAATAGCGCGAGTGTAAACTGCACAACAAAGTGCGCTGCGCAAAATAGCGCGAGTGTAAACTCAAAAAACAGAACGGTGCGCAAAAAGCGCGAGTGAAAACTGCACAAAAAGTGCGTTGCGCAAAATAGCGCGAGTATAAACTGCACAAAACAGTGTGGTGCGTAAAATAGCGCGAGTGATAAACTGCACAAAACAGAGCACTGCGCAAAATAGCGCGAGTGACAAACTGCACAAAAAGCGCGCTGTGCGTAAAATAGCGCGAGTGTAAACTGCACAAAACAGTGCGCGCGCAAAATAGCGCGAGTGTAAACTGCACAAAACAGTGCGGCTGCGCAAAAATAGCGCGAGTGTAACTGCACAAAACAGTGCGCTGCGCAAGATAGCGCGAGTGATAAACTGCACAAAACAGTGCGTGCGCAAAATGCGCGAGTATAAACTGCACAAACAGTGCGGTGCGCAAAATAGCGCGAGTATAAACGCACAAACAGTGCGCTGCGCAAAAGCGCGAGTGACAAACTGCACAAACAGCGCGTGCGCAAAATAGCGCGAGTGATAAACTGCACAAAACAGTGCGTGCGCAAAATAGCGCGAGTGTAAACTGCACAAAACAGTGCTGCGCAAAATAGCGCGAGTGATAAACTGCACAAAACAGTGCGTGCGCAAAATAGCGCGAGTGATAAATGCACAAAACAGTGCGCTGCGCAAATGGCACGAGTGTAAATTGCACAAAACAGTGCGGTGCGCAAAATCGCGCGATGATAAACTGCACAAATAGTGCGGTGCGCAAAATAGCGCGAGTGATAAACTGCACAAAACAGTGCGGTGCGCCAAAATATGCGCGAGTGTAAACTGCACAAACAGTACGCTGCGCAAAATAGCGCGAGTGATAAACTGCCAAACAGTGCGTGCAAAATAGCGCGAGTTAAACTGCACAAAACAGTGCGGTGCAAAATAGCGCGAGTATAAACTGCACAAAACAGTGCGGTGCGCAAAATAGCGCGAGTGAAACTGCACAAAACAGTGCGCTGCGCAAAATAGCGCGAATGTAAAACTGCACAAACAGTGCGCTGCGCAAAATAGCGCGGAGTGACAAAGTGCACAAAACAGTGCGCTGCGCAAAATACGCGAGTGTAAACTGCACAAAACAGTACGCGGGCGCAAAATAGCGCGAGTGAGAACTGCACAAAAAGGGCGCAAAATACCGCGAGTGAAACTGCACAAAACAGGCGTGCGCAAAATAGCGCGGTGAAAACTGCACAAAACAGCGCGGTGCGCAAAATAGCGCGATTGATAAACTGCACAAAAACAGTGCGGTGCGCAAAATAGCGCGAATGTAAACTGCACAAAACAGGCGGTGCGCAAAATAGCGCGAGTGATAAACTGCACAAAACAGGCGGTGTGCAAAATAGCAGTGTAGAAACTGCACAAAACAGTGCGTGCGCAAATTAGCGCGAGTGACAAACTGTACAAAACAGTGCGGTGCGCAAAATAGCGCGAGTGTAAACTGCACAAAACAGTGCGGTGCGCAAAATAGCACGAGTGATAAACTGCACAAAACAGTGCGGTGCGCAAAATAGCGCGAGTGATAAAATGCACCAAACAGTGCGGTGCGCCAAATAGTGCGAGTGTAAACTGCACAAAACAGTGCGGTGCGCAAAATAGCGCGAGGGTAAACTGTGCAAAACAGTGCGCTGCGCAAAATAGCGCGAGTGATAAACTGCACAAAACAGTGCGCTACGCAAAATAGCGCGAGTGTAAACTGCACAAAACTGTGCGTTGCGCAAAATAGTGCGAGTGATAAACTGCACCAAACGGAGCGTTGCGCAAAATAGCGCGAGTGTAAACTGCACAAAACAGTGTGCTGCGCAAAATAGCGCGAGTGTTAAAATGCACAAAACAGTGCGGTGCGCCAAATAGCGCGAGTGTAAACTGCACAAAACAGTGCGGTGCGCAAAATAGCGCGTGTGTAAACTGCACAAAACAGTCCGCTGCGCAAAATTGCGCGAGTGATAAAATGCACAAAACAGTGCGGTACGCCAAATAGCGCTAGTGTAAACTGCACAAAACAGTGCGGTGCGCAAAATAGCGCAAGTGTAAACTGCACAAAACAGTGCTGTGCGCAAAATAGCGCGAGAGATAAAACGCACAAAACAGTCCGCTATGCAAAATAGCGCGAGTGTAAACTGCACAAAACTGTGCGTTGCGCAAAATAGCGTGAGTGATAAACTGCACCAAACAGTGTGGTGCGCAAAATAGCGCGAGTGTAAACTGCACAAAACAGTGCGCTGCGCAAAATAGCGCGAGTGATAAAATGCACAAAACAGTGCGTTGCGCCAAATAGCGGGAGTGTAAACTGCACAAAACAGTGCGCTGCACAAAACAGTGCGCTGCGCAAAATAGCGCGAGTGATAAACTGCACAAAACAGTGCGGTGCGCAAAATAGCACGAGTGATAAACTGCACAAAACAGTGCGCTGCGCAAAATAGCGCGAGTATAAATTGCACAAAACAGTGCGGTGCGCAAAATAGCGCGAGTATAAACTGCACAAAACAGGGCGCTGCGCAAAATAGCGCGAGTACAAACTGCACAAAACAGCGCGCTGTGCAAAATAGCGCGAGTGATAAACTGCACAAAACAGTGCGCTGTGCAAAATAGCACGAGTGTAAACTGCACAAAATAGTGCGGTGCGCAAAATAGCGCGAGTGAGAAACGGCACAAAACAGGCGTTGCACAAAATACTGCGAGTGACAAACTGCACAAAGCAGGGCGTTGCGCAAAATAGCGCGGGTGACAAACTGCACAAAACAGCGCGGTGCGCAAAATAGCGCGATTGATAAACTGCACAACACAGTGCGGTGCGCAAAATAGCGCGAGTGTAAACTGCACAAAACAGTGCGGTGCGCAAAATAGCGCGAGTGATAAACTGCACAAAACAGGGCGGTGCGCAAAATAGCAAGAGTGAGAAACTGCACAAAACAGTGCGCTTCGCAAAATTACGCGAGTGACAAACTGCACAAAACAGCGCGGTGCGCAAAATAGCGCGAGTGTAAACAGCACAAAATAGTGCGCTGCGCGAAATAGAGCGAGTATAAACTGCACAAAATAGTGCGGTGCGCAAAATAGCGCGATTGATAAACTGCACAAAATAGTGCGCTGGGCAAAATAGCGCGAGTGATAAACTGCACAAAACAGTGCGGTGCGCAAAATAGCGCGAGTGTAAACTGCGCAAAACTGTGCGGTGCGCAAAATAGCGCGAGTGATAAACTGCACAAAACAGTGCGCTACGCAAAATAGCGCGAGTGTAAACTGCACAAAACAGTGCGCTGCGCAAAATAGCGCGAGTGATAAACTGCACAAAACTGTGCGGTGCGCAAAATAGCGGGAGTGATAAACTGCACAAAACAGTGCGCTGCGCAAAATAGCGCGAGTGTAAACTGCACAAAACAGTGCGGTGCGCAAAATAGCGCGAGTGATAAACTGCACAAAACAGTGCGGTGCGCAAAATAGCGCGAGTGTAAACTGCGCACAACTGTGCGGTGCGCAAAATAGCGCGAGAGATAAACTGCACAAAACAGTGTGCTACGCAAAATAGCGCGAGTGTAATCTGCACAAAACAGTGCGTTGCGCAAAATAGCGCGAGTGATAAACTGCACAAAACTGTGCGGTGCGCAAAATAGCGGGAGTGATAAACTGCACAAAACTGTGCGCTGCACAAAATAGCGAGAGTGTAAACTGCACAAAACAGTGCGCTGCGCAAAATAGCGCGAGTGATAAACTGCACAAAACAGTGCGGTGCGCAAAATAGCGCTAGTATAAACTGCACAAAACAGTGCGGTGCGCAAAATAGCGCGAGTATAAACTGCACAAAACAGTGCGCTGCGCAAAATAGCGCGAGTGACAAACTGCACAAAACAGCGCGGTGCGCAAAATAGAGCGAGTGATAAACTGCACAAAACAGTGCGCTGCGCAAAATAGCGCGAGTGATAAACTGCACAAAACAGTGTGGTGCGCCAAATAGCGCGAGTGTAAATTGCACAAAACAGTGCGCTGCGCAAAATAGCGCGATTGATAAACTACACAAAAACAGTGCGGTGCGCAAAATAGCGCGAGTGTAAACTGCACAAAACAGTGCGCAGCGCAAAATAGCGCGAGTGATAAGCTGCACAAAACAGTGCGGTGCACAAAATAGCGCGAATGATAAACTGCACGAAACAGTGCGCTGCGTAAAATAGCGCGAGCGTAAATTGCACAAAACAGTGCGCTGCGCAAAATAGCGCGAGTGATAAACTACACAAAATTGTGCGGTGTGCAAAATAGCGCGAGTGATAAACTACACAAAACAGTGCGGTGCGCCAAATAGCGGGGGTGTAAACTGCACAAAATAGTGCGCTGCGCAAAATAGCACGAGTGATAAACTGCACAAAACAGTGGGGTGCGCAACATAGCGCGAGTGTAAACTGCGCAAAACAGTGCGGTGCGCAAAATAGCGCGAGTGAAAGCTGCACAAAACAGTGCGCTGCGCAAAATAGCGCGAGTGTAAACTGCACAAAACAGTGCGCTGCGCAAAATAGCGCGAGTGATAAACTGCACAAAACAGTGCGTTGCGCAAAATAGCGCGAGTATAAACTGCACAAAACAGTGCGTTGCGTAAAATAGCGCGAGTATAAACTGCACAAAACAGGGCGCTGCCCAAAATAGCGCGAGTGACAAATTGCGCAAAACAGCGCGGTGCGCAAAATAGCGCGAGTGATAAACTGCACAAAACAGTGCGGTGCGCAAAATAGCGCGAGTGATAAACTGTACAAAACAGTGCGGTGCGCAAGAAAGCGCGAGTGTAAACTGCACAAAACAGTGCGCTGCGCAAAACAGCGCGAGTGTGAACTGCACAAAACAGTGCGGTGCGCAAAATAGCGCGAGTGATAAACTGCACAAAACAGTGCGCTGTGCAAAATAGCGCGAGTGTAAACTGCACAAAACAGTGCGGTGGGCAAAATAACGCGAGTGAGAAACTGCACAAAACAGTGCGCTGCGCAAAATAGCGCGAGTGTAAACTGCACAAAACAGGGCGGTGCGCAAAATAGCGCGAGTGAGAAACTTCACAAAACAGGGCGCTGCGCAAAATAGAGCGAGTGACAAACTGCACAAAACAGCGCGGTGCGCAAAATAGCGCGAGTGTAAACTGCACAAAACAGTGCGGTGCGCAAAATAGCGTGAGTGATAAACTGCACAAAACAGGGCGGTGCACAAAATACCAAGAGTGAGAAACAGCACAAAACAGTGCGCTACGCATAATTACGCGAGTAAGAAACTGCACAGAACAGCGTGGTGCGCAAAATAGCGCGAGTGTAAACTGCACAAAACAGTGCGGTGCGCAAAATAGCGCGAGTGATAAACTGCACAAAACAGTGCGGTGCGCAAAATAGCACGAGTGATAAACTGCACAAAATAGTGCGTTGCGCCAAATAGCGCGAGTGTAAACTGCACAAAACAGTGCGCTGCGCAAAATAGCGCGAGTGTAAACTGCACAAAACAGTACGGTGCGCAGAATAGCACGAGTGATAAACTGCACAAAATAGTGCGCTGCGCAAAATAGCGCGAGTGTAAACCGCACAAAACAGTGCGGTGCGCAAAATAGCGCGAGTGAGAAACTGCATAAAACAGGGCACTGCGCAAAATAGCGCGAGTGACAAACTACACAAAACAGTGCACTGCGCAAAATAGCGCGAGTGTAAACTGCAGAAAAAAGTGCGGTGCGCAAAATAGCGCGAGTGATAAGCTGCACAAAACAGTGCACTGCGCAAAATATCGCGAGTGGTAAACTGCACAAAACAGTGTGGTGCGCAAAATAGCGCGAGTGTAAACTGCACAAAACAGTGCGCTGCGCAAAATAGCGCCAGTGTAAACAGCACAAAACAGTTCGCTGCGCAAAATAGCGCTAGTGTAAACTGCACAAAACAGTGTGCTGCGCAAAATTGCGCGAGTGACAAACTGCACAAAACAGCGCGGTGCAAAAAATAGCGCGAGTGTAAACTGCACAAAACAGTGCGCTGCGCAAAATAGCGTGAGTGTAAACTGCACAAAACAGTGCGGTCTACAAAATAGCGCGAGTGATAAACTGCACAAAACAGTGCGCTGCCCAAAATAGCGCGAGTGTAAACTGCACAAAACAGGGCACTGCGCAAAATAGCGCGAGTGTAAACTGCACAAAACAGTGCGCTGCGCCAAATAGCGCGAGTGTAAGCTGCACAAAACAGTGCGGTGCGCAAAATAGCGCGAGTGATAAATAGCATAAAACAGTGCGCTGCGCAAAATTGCGCGAGTGATAAACTGCACAAAACAGTGTGGTGCGCAAAATAGCGCGAGTGTAAACAGCACAAAACAGTGCGCTGCGCAAAATAGCACGAGTGATAAACTGCACAAAACAGTGCGCTGCGCAAGATAGCGCGAGTGTAAACTGCACAAAACAGTGCGGTGCGCAAAATAGCGCGAGTGATACACTGCACAAAACAGTGCGGTGCGCAAAATAGCATGAGTGATAAAGTGCACAAAATAGTGCGTTGCGCAAAATAGCGCGAGTGTAAACTGCACAAAACAGTGCGGTGCGCAAAATAGCGCGAGTGAGAAACTGCACAAAACAGGGCACTGCGCAAAATAGCGCGAGTGTAAACAGCAGAAAACAGTGCGGTGCGCAAAATAGCGCGAGTGAGAAACTGCACAAAATAGGGCGCTGCACAAAATAGCGTGAGTGACAAACTGCACAAAACAGCGCAGTGCGCAAAATAGCGCGACTGTAAACTGCACAAAACAGTGCG
Source organism: Camellia japonica (assembly GCA_030407325.1). NCBI lineage: Eukaryota > Viridiplantae > Streptophyta > Magnoliopsida > Ericales > Theaceae > Camellia > Camellia japonica. The sequence continues at coordinate 12,344 of JAPPVO010005870.1, read as the reverse complement.
CTGCGCAAAATAGTGCGAGTGTAAACTGCACAAAACAGTGCGGTGCGCAGAATAGCGCGAGAGATAAACTGCACAAAACAGTATGCTGCGCAAATTAGCGCGAGTGTAAACTGCACAAAACAGTGCGGTGCGCAAAATAGCGCGAGTGTAAACTGCACAAAACAGTGCGGTGCGCAAAATAGCGCGAGTGATAAACTGCACAAAACAGTGCGCTGCGCAAAATAGCACGAGTGTAAACTGCACAAAACAGTGCGGTGCGCAAAATATCGCGAGTGAGAAACTGCAAAAAACAGGGCACTGCGCAAAATAGCGCGAGTGACAAACTGCACAAAACAGTGCGGTGCGCAAAATAGCGTGAGCGTAAACTGCACAAAACAGTGCGGTGCGCAAAATAGCGCGAGCGATAAACTGCATAAAACAGTGCGCTGCGCAAAATTGCGCGAGTGATAAACTGCACAAAACAGTGTGGTGCGCAAAATAGCGCGAGTGTAAACTGCACAAAACAGTGCACTGCGCAAAATAGCGCGAGTGTAAACTGCACAAAACAGTGCGGTGCGCAAAATAGCGCGAGTGTAAACTGCACAAAACAGTGCACTGCGCAAAATTGCGCGAGTGACAAACTGCACAAAACAGCGCGGTGCGCAAAATAGCGCGAGTGTAAACTGCACAAAATAGTAAGCTGCACAAAACAGTGCACAAAATAGCGTGAGTGTAAACTGCACAAAACAGTGCAGTCTGCCAAATAGCGCGAGTGATAAACTGCACAAAACAGTGCGCTGCGCAAAATAGCGCGAGTGTAAACTGCACAAAATAGGGCACTGTGCAAAATAGCGCGAGTGACAAACTGCACAAAATAGCGCGGTGCGCGAAATAGCGCGAGTGTAAACTGCACAAAACAGTGCGCTGCGCCAAATAGCGCGAGTGTAAGCTGCACAAAACAGTGCGGTGCGCAAAATAGCGCGAGTGATAAACTGCATAAAACAGTGCGCTACGCAAAATTGCGCGAGTGATAAACTGAACAAAACAGTGTGGTGCGCAAAATAGCGCGAGTGTAAACTGCACAAAACAGTGCGCTGCGCAAAATAGCACGAGTGTAAACTGCACAAAATAGTGCGGTGCGCAAAATATCGAGAGTGAGAAACTGCACAAAACAGGGCACTGCGCAAAATAGCGCGAGTGACAAACTGCACAAAACAGCGCGGTGCGCAAAAAACGTGAGCGTAAACTGCACAAAATAGTGCGCTGCGCAAAATAGCGCAAGTGTAAATTGCACAAAATAGTGCGGTGCGAAAAATAGCGCGAGTTATAAACTGCATAAAACAGTGCGCTGCGCAAAATTGCGAAAGTGATAAACTGCACAAAACAGTGGGGTGCACAAAATAGCGCGAGTGTAAACTGCACAAAACAGTGCGCTGCGCAAAATAGCACGAGTGTAAACTGCACAAAACAGTGCGGTGCGCAAAATAGCGCGAGTGATAAACTGCACAAAACAGTGCGGTACGCAAAATAGCGCGAGTGTAAACTGCCCAAAACAGTGCGGTGCGCAAAATAGCGCGAGTGATAAACTGCACAAAACAGGGCGGTGCGCAAAATAGCAAGAGTGAGAAACAGGACAAAACTGTGCGCTACGCATAATTACGCGAGTGACAAACTGCACAAAACAGCGCGGTGCGCAAAATAGAGCTAGTGTAAACTGCACAAAACAGTGCGCTGCGCAAAATAGCGCGAGTGTAAACTGCAGAAAACAGTGCGGCGCGCAAAATAGCGCGAGTGATAAACTGCACAAAACAGTGCACTGCGCAAAATAGTGCGAGTGTAAACTGCACAAAACAGTGCGGTGCGCAAAATAGCGCGAGTGAGAAATTGCACAAAACAGGGCGCAGCGCAAAATAGCGCGAGTGACAAACTGCACAAAACAGCGCGTGCGCAAAATAGCGCGAGTGTAAACGCACAAAACAGTGCGCTGCGCAAAATTGCGCGAGTGTAAACTGCACAAAACAGTGTAGTGCGCAAAATAGCGCGAGTAATAAACTGCACAAAACAGTGCGCTGCGCAAAATTGCGTGGGTGTAAACTGCACAAAACAGTGCGGTTCGCAAATAGCGCGAGTATAAACTGCACAAAACAAGGCGCTGAGCAAAATAGCGCGAGTGACAAACTGCACAAAACAGTGCGGTGCGCAAAATAGCGCGAGCGATAAACTGCACAAAACAGTGCGGTGCGCAAAATAGCGCGTGTGTAAACTGCACAAAACAGTGCGGTGCGCAAAATAGCGCGCGTGATAAACTGCACAAAACAGGGTGTGCGCAAAATAGCAGATGACGACAGCAAAACAGTGCACTAGCAATAATTACGCGAGTGACAAACTGCACAAAACAGCGCGGTGGCAAAATAGCGCGAGTGTAAACTGCACAAAACAGTGCGTGCGCAAAACAGCGCGAGTGTAAACTGCACAAAATAGTGCTGTGCGCAAAATAGTGCGAGTGATAAACTGCACAAAACAGTGCGCTGCGCAAAATAGCACGATTGTAAACTGCACAAAACAGTGCGGTGCGCAAAATATCGTGAGTGAGAAACTGCACAAAACAGTGCGCTGCGCAAAATAGCGCGAGTGATAAACTGCACAAAACAGTGCGGTGCGCAAAATAGCGCGAGCGTAAACTGCACAAAACAGTGCGCTGCGCAAAATAGCGCGAGCGTAAACTGCACAAAACAGTGCGCTGCGCAAAATAGCGCGAGCGTAAACTGCACAAAACAGTGCGGTGCGCAAAATAGCGCGAGTGATAAACTGCACAAAACAGCGCGCTGCGCAAAATAGCGCGAGTGATAAACTGCACAAAACAGTGCGGTGCGCAAAATAGCGCGAGTGTAAACTGCACAAAACAGTAAGCTGCGCAAAATAGCGCGAGTGATAAACTGCAGAAAACAGTGCGCTGCGCAAAATTGCGCGAGTGACAAACTGCACAAAACAGTGGGGTGCGCAAAATAGCGCGAGTGTAAACTGCACAAAACAGTAAGCTGCGCAAAATAGCACGAGTGTAAACTTCACAAAACAGTGCAGTGCGCAAAATAGCGCAAGTGATAAACTGCACGAAACAGTGCGCTGCGTAAAATAGCGCGAGTGTAAACTGCACAAAACAGTGCGGTGCGCAAAATAGCGCGAGTGATAAATTGCACAAAACAGTGCGCTGCGCAAAATAGCGCGAGTGTAAACTACACAAAACAGTGCGGGACGCAAAATAGCGCGAGTGAGAAACTGCACAAAACAGGGCGTTGCGCAAAATAGCGCGAGTGACAAACTGCAGAAAACAGCGCGGTGCTCAAAATAGCGCGAGTGTAAACTGCACAAAACAGTGCGTTGCGCAAAACAGCGCGAGTGTAAACTGCACAAAACAGTGCGGTGCGCAAAATAGCGCGAGTGATAAACTGCACAAAACAGTGCGCTACGCAAAATAGCGCGAGTGATAAACTGCACAAAACAGTGCGGTGCGCAAAATAGCGCGAGTATAAACTGCACAAAACAGTAAGCTGCGCAAAATAGCGTGAGTGTAAACTGCACAAAACAGTGCGGTGCGCAGAATAGCGCGAGTGATAAACTGCACAAAACAGTGCGCTGCGCAAAATAGCGCGAGTGATAAACTGCACAAAACAGTGTGGTGCGCACAATAGCGAGAGTGATAAACTGCACAAAACAGTGTGGTGCGCAAAATAACACGAGTGTAAACTGCACAAAACAGTGCGCTGCGCAAAATAGCGCGAGTGATAAACTGCATAAAACAGTGCGGGGCGCAATATAACGCGAGTGATAAACTGCACAAAACAGGGCGGTGCGCAAAATAGCAAGAGTGAGAAACTGCACAAAATAGTGCGATGCGCAAAATTGCCCGAGTGACAAACTGCACAAAACAGCGCGGTGAAAAAAATAGCGCGAGTGTAAACTGCACAAAACAGTGCGCTGCGCAAAATAGCGCGAGTGATAAACTGCACAAAACAGTGCGCTGCGCAAAGTAGCGCGAGTGTAAACTGCACAAAACAGTGCGGTGCGCAAAATAGCGCGAGTGAGAAATTGCACAAAACATGGCGCAGCGCAAAATAGCGCGAGTGACAAACTGCACAAAACAGCGCCGTGCGCAAAATAGCGCGAGTGTAAACTGCACAAAACAGTGCGCTGCGCAAAATTGCGCGAGTGTAAACTGCACAAAACAGTGTAGTGCGCAAAATAGCGCGAGTGATAAACTGCACAAAACAGTGCGCTGCGCAAAATTGCGTGGGTGTAAACTGCACAAAACAGTGCGGTTCGCAAAATAGCGCGAGTAATAAACTGCACAAAACAAGGCGCTGAGCAAAATAGCGCTAGTGACAAACTGCACAAAACAGCGCGGTGCGCAAAATAGCGCGAGCGATAAACTGCACAAAACAGTGCGGTGCGCAAAATAGCGCGTGTGTAAACTGCACAAAACAGTGCGGTGCGCAAAATAGCGCGCGTGATAAACTGCACAAAACAGGGCGGTGCGTAAAATAGCAAGAGTGACGAACAGCACAAAACAGTGCACTACGCATAATTACGCGAGTGACAAACTGCACAAAACAGCGCGGTGGGGAAAATAGCGCGAGTGTAAACTGCACAAAACAGTGCATGCGCGCAAAACAACGCGAGTGTAAACTGCACAAAATAGTGCGGTGCGCAAAATAGAGCGAGTGATAAACTGCACAAAACAGGGCGCTGCGCAAAATAGCACGAGTGTAAACTGCACAAAACAGTGCGGTGCGCAAAATATCGCGAGTGAGAAACTGCACAAAACAGGGCACTGCGCAAAATAGCGCGAGTGACAAACTGCACAAAACAGCGCGGTGCGCAAAATAGCGGGAGCGTAAACTGCACAAAACAGTGCGCTGCGCAAAATAGCGCGAGCGTAAACTGCACAAAACAGTGCGCTGCGCAAAACAGCGCGAGCGTAAACTGCACAAAACAGTGCGGTGCGCAAAATAGCGCGAGTGATAAACTGCACAAAACGCTGCGCTGCGCAAAATAGCGCGAGTGATAAACTGCACAAAACAGTGCGCTGCGCAAAATAGCGCGAGTGTAAACTGCACAAAACAGTAAGCTGCGCAAAATAGCGCGAGTGATAAACTGCACAAAACAGTGCGGTGCGCAAAATAGCGAGAGTGATAAACTGCACAAACAGTGCGGTGCGCAAAATAGCGCGAGTGGCAAACTGCACAAAACTGCGCGGTGTAAAAAATAGCGCGAGTGTAAACTGCACAAAACAGCGCGCTGCGCAAAATAGCGCGAGTGTAAACTGCACAAAACAGTGCGGTCTGCAAAATAGCGCGAGTGATAAACTGCAGAAAACAGTGCGCTGCGCAAAATAGCGCGAGTGTAAACTGTACAAAGCAGGGCGCTGCGCAAAATAGCGCGAGTGACAAACTGCAAAACAGCGGGGTGCGCAAAATAGCGCGAGTGTAAACTGCACAAAATAGTGCGCTACGCAAAATAGCGCGAGTGTAAGCTGCACAAAACAGTGCGGTGCGCAAAATAGCGCGAGTGATAAACTGCAGAAAACAGTGCGCTGCGCAAAATTGCGCGAGTGATAAACTGCACAAAACAGTGGGGTGCGCAAAATAGCGCGAGTGTAAACTGCACAAAACAGTAAGCTGCGCAAAATAGCACGAGTGTAAACTGCACAAAACAGTGCAGTGCGCAAAATAGCGCGAGTGATAAACTGCACGAAACAGTGCGCTGCGTAAAATAGCGCGAGTGTAAACTGCACAAAACAGTGCGGTGCGCAAAATAGCGCGAGTGATAAATTGCACAAAACAGTGCGCTGCGCAAAATAGCGCGAGTGTAAACTGCACAAAACAGTGCGGTGCGCAAAATAGCGCGAGTGAGAAACTGCACAAAACAGGGCGCTGCGCAAAATAGCGCGAGTGACAAACTGCACAAAACAGCGCGGTGCGCAAAATAGCGCGAGTGTAAACTGCACAAAACAGTGCGCTGCGCAAAATAGCGCGAGTGTAAACTGCACAAAACAGTGCGGTGCGCAAAATAGCGCGAGTGATAAACTGCACAAAACAGTGCGCTGCGCAAAATAGCGCGAGTGTAAACTGCACAAAACAGTGCGCTGCGCAAAATAGCGCGAGTGATAAACTGCACAAAACAGTGCGCTGCGAAAATAGCGCGAGTGATAAACTGCACAAAACAGTGCGGTGCGCAAAATAGCGCGAGTATAAACTGCACAAAACAGTGCTGCGCAAAATAGCGTGAGGTAAACTGCACAAAACAGGCGGTGCGCGAATAGCGCGAGTGAAAATGCACAAAACAGTGCGCTGCGCAAAATAGCGCGAGTGATAAACTGCACAAAACAGTGTGGTGCGCACAATAGCGAGAGTGATAAACTGCACAAAACAGTGTGGTGCGCAAAATAACACGAGTGTAAACTGCACAAAACAGTGCGCTGCGCAAAATAGCGCGAGTGATAAACTGCACAAAACAGTGCGGGGCGCAATATAACGCGAGTGATAAACTGCACAAAACTGGGCGGTGCGCAAAATAGCAAGAGTGAGAAACTGCACAAAATAGTGCGATGCGCAAAATTGCCCGAGTGACAAACTGCACAAAACAGCGCGGTCAAAAAAATAGCGTGAGTGTAAACTGCACAAAACAGTGCGCTGCGCAAAATAGCGCGAGTGTAAACTGCACAAAATTGTGCGGTCTGCCAAATAGCGCGAGTGATAAACTGCACAAAACAGTGCGCTGCGCAAAATAGCGCGAGTGTAAACTGCACAAAATAGTGCGGTCTGCCAAATAGCGCGAGTGATAAACTGCACAAAACAGTGCGCTGCGCAAAATAGCGCGAGTGTAAACTGCACAAAACAGGGCGCTGCGCAAAATTGCGCGAGTGACAAACTGCACAAAACAGCGCGGTGCAAAAAATAGCGCGAGTGTAAACTGCACAAAACAGTGCGCTGCGCGAAATAGCGTGAGTGTAAACTGCACAAAACAGTGCGGTCTGCAAAATAGTGCGAGTGATAAACTGCACAAAACAGTGCGCTGCCCAAAATAGCGCAAGTGTAAACTGCACAAAACAGGGCACTGCGCAAAATAGCGCGAGTGACAAACTGCACAAAACAACGGGGTGCGCGAAATAGCGCGAGTGTAAACTGCACAAAACAGTGCGGTCTGCAAAATAGCGCGAGTGATAAACTGCACAAAACAGTGCGCTGCGCAAAATATCGCGAGTGTAAACTGCACAAAACAGGGCGCTGCGCAAAATTGCGCGAGTGACAAACTGCACAAAACAGCGCGGTGCAAAAAATAGCGCGAGTGTAAACACCACAAAACAGTGCGCTGCGCAAAATAGCGTGAGTGTAAACAACACAAAACAGTGCGGTCTGCAAAATAGCGCGAGTGATAAACTGCACAAAACAGTGCCTGCCCAAAATAGCGCGAGTGTAAACTGCACAAAACAGGGCACTGCGCAAAATAGCTCGAGTATAAACTGCAGAATATAGTGCGCTGCGCAAAATGGCGCGAGTGATAAACTGCACAAAACAGTGCGGTGCGCAAAATTGCGAGAGTGACAAACTGCACAAAACAGTGCGGTGCGCAAAATAGCGCGAGTGTAAACTGCACAAAACAGTGCGCTGCGCAAAATAGCGCGAGTGATAAACTGCACAAAACAGTGCGCTGCGCAAAATAGCGCGAGTGTAAACTGCACAAAACAGTGCGCTGCGCAAAATAGCGCGAGTGATAAACTGCACAAAATAGTGCGGGGCGCAAAATAGCGCAAGTGTAAACTGCACAAAACAGTGCGGTGCGCAAAATAGCGCGAGTGATAAACTGCACAAAACAGTGCGCTGCGCAAAATAGCGCGAGTGTAAACTGCACAAAACAGTGCGGTGCGCAAAATAGCGCAAGTGAGAAACTGCACAAAACAGGGCGCTGCGCAAAATAGCGCGAGTGACAAACTGCAAAAAACAGCGCGGTGCGCAAAATAGCGCGAGTGATAAACTGCACAAAACAGTGCGGTGGGCAAAATAGCGCGAGTGATAAACTGCACAAAACAGGGCGGTGTGCAAAATAGCAAGAGTGAGAAACAGCACAATACTGTGCGTTACGCATAATTATGCGAGCGACAAACTGCACAAAACAGCGCGGTGCGCAAAATAGCGCAAGTGTAAACTGCCCAAAACAGTGCGCTGCGCAAAATAGCGCGAGTGTAAACTGCACAAAACAGTGCGGTGCGCAAAATAGCGCGAGTGATAAACTGCACAAAACAGTGCGCTGCGCAAAATAGCACGAGTGTAAACTGCACAAAACAGTGCGGTGCGCAAAATATCGCGAGTGAGAAACTGCACAAAACAGGGCACTGCGCAAAATAGCGCGAGTGACAAACTGCACAAAACAGCGCGGTGCGCAAAATAGCGCGAGTGTAAACTGCACAAAACAGTGCGCGGCGCAAAATAGCGCGAGTGTAAACTGCACAAAACAGTGCAGTGCGCAAAATAGCGCGAGTGATAAACTGCACAAAACAGTGCACTGCGCAAAATATCGCGAGTGATAAACTGCACAAAACAGTAAGCTGCGCAAAATAGCGCGAGTGTAAACTGCACAAAACAGTGCGGTGCGCAAAATAGCGCGAGTGATAAACTGCACAAAACAGGGCGGTGCGCAAAATTGCAAGAGTGAGAAACTGCACAAAACAGTGCGCTGCACAAAATAGCGCGAGTGACAAACTGCACAAAACAGCGCGGTGCACAAAATAGCGCGAGTGTAAAATGCACAAAACAGTGCGCTGCGCAAAATAGCGCGAGGGACAAACCACACAAAACAGCGCGGTGCGCAAAATAGCGCGAGTGTAAATTGCACAAAACAGTGCGCTGCGGAAATAGCACGAGTGTAAACTGCACAAAACAGTGCGGTGCGCAAAATAGCGCGAGTGTTAAACTGCACAAAATAGGGCGGTGCGCAAAATAGCAAGAGTGAGAAACTGCACAAAATAGTGCGCTGCGCAAAATTACGCGAGTGACAAACTGCACAAAACAGCGCGGTGCAAAAAATAGCGCGAGTGTAAACTGCACAAAACAGTGCGCTGCGCAAAATAGCGCGAGTGTAAACTGCACAAAACAGTGCGGTCTGCAGAAAATAGCGCGAGTGATAAACTGCACAAAACAGTGCGCTGCGCAAAATAGCGCGAGTGTAAACTGCAAAAAATAGGGCGCTGCGCAAAATAGCGCGAGTGACAAACTGCACAAAACAGCGGGGTGCGCAAAATAACGCGAGTGTAAACTGCACAAAACAGTGCGCTGCGCAAAATAGCGCGAGTGTAAGCTGCACAAAACAGTGCGGTGCGCAAAATAGCGCGAGTGTAAACTGCACAAAACGGTGCAGTGCTCAAAATAGCGCGAGTGATAAACTGCACAAAATAGTGCGCTGCGCAAAATTGCACGAGTGTAAACTGCACAAAATAGTGCGGTTCGCAAAATAGCGCGAGTAAGAAACTGCACAAAACAGGGCGCTGCGCAAAATAGCGCGAGTGACAAACTGCACAAAACATCGCGGTGCGCAAAATAGCGCGAGTGATAAACTGCACAAAACAGTGCGGCGCAAATAGCGCTTGTGTACCTGCACAAAACAGTGCGGTGCGCAAAATAGCGCGAGTGATAAACTGCACAAAACAGGGCGGTGCGCAAAATAGCAAGAGTGACAAACAGCACAAAACAGTGCACTACGCATAATTACGCGAGTGACAAACTGCACAAAACAGCGCGGTGGGCAAAATAGCGCGAGTGTAAACTGCACAAAACAGTGCGCTGCGCAAAACTGCGCGAGTGTAAACTGCACAAAACAGTGCGGTGCGCAAAATAGCGCGAGTGATAAACTGCACAAAACAGTGCGCTGCGCAAAATAGCACGAGTGTAAACTGCACAAAACAGTGCGGTGCGCAAAATATCACGAGTGAGAAACTGCACAAAACAGGGCACTGCGCAAAATAGCGCGAGTGACAAACTGCACAAAACAGCGCGGTGCGCAACATAGCGGGAGCGTAAACTGCACAAAACAGTGCGCTGCGCAAAATAGCGCGAGTGTAAACTGCACAAAACAGTGCGCTGCACAAAATAGCGGGTGTGTAAAGTGCACAAAACAGTGCGGTGCGCAAAATAGCGCGAGTGATAAACTGCACAAAACAGTGCGCTGCGCAAAATAGCGCGAGTGATAAACTGCACAAAACAGTGCGCTGCGCAAAATAGCAAGAGTGAGAAACAGCACAAAACAGTGCGCTGCGCAAAATTACGCGAGTGACAAACTGCACAAAACAGCGCGGTGTGCAAAATAGCGCGAGTGATAAACTGCACAAAACAGTGCGCTGCGCAAAATAGCGCGAGTGTAAACTGCACAAAATAGTGCGGTGCGCAAAATAGCGCGACTGATAAACTGCACAAAACAGTGCGCTGCGCAAAATAGCACGAGTGTAAACTGCACAAAACAGTGCGGTGCGCAAAATATCGCGAGTAAGAAACTGCACAAAACAGGGCACTGCGCAAAATAGCGCGAGTGACAAACTGTACAAAACTGCGCGGTGCGCAAAATAGCGCGAGTGTAAACTGCACAAAACAGTGTGCTGCGCAAAATAGCGCGAGTGGAAACTGCACAAAACGGTGCAGTGCGCAAAATAGCGCGAGTGATAAACTGCACAAAACAGTGCCCTGCGCAAAATATCGCGAGTGATAAACTGCACAAAACAGTAAGCTGCGCAAAATAGCGCGAGTGTAAACTGCACAAAACAATGCGGTGCGCAAAGTAGCGCGAGTGATAAACTGCACAAAACAGGGCGGTGCGCAAAATTGCAAGAGTGAGAAACTGCACAAAGCAGTGCGCTGCACAAAATAGCGCGAGTGACAAACTGCACAAAACAGCGCGGTGCACAAAATAGCGCGAGTGTAAAATGCACAAAACAGTGCGCTGCGCAAAATAGCGTGAGTGACAAACTACACAAAACAGCGCGGTGCGCAAAAGAGCGCGAGTGTAAACTGCACAAAACAGTGCGCTGCGCAAAATAGCACGAGTGTTAACTGCACAAAACAGTGCGCTGCGCAAAATAGCACGAGTGTAAACTGCACAAAACAGACCGGTGCGCAAAATAGTGCGACTGATAAACTGCACAAAACAGGGCGGTGCGCAAAATAGCAAGAGTGAGAAACTGCACAAAATAGTGCGCTGCGCAAAATTACGCGAGTGACAAACTGTACAAAACAGCACGGTGCAAAAAATAGCGCGAATGTAAACTGCACAAAACAGTGCGCTGCGCAAAATAGCGCGAGTGTAAATTGCACAAAACAGTGCGGTATGCAAAATAGCGCGAGTGATAAACTGCACAAAACAGTGCGCTGCGCAAAATAGCGCGAGTGTAAACTGCAAAAAACAGGGCGCTGCGCAAAATAGCGCGAGTGACAAACTGCACAAAACAGCGGGGTGCGCAAAATAGCGCGAGTGTAAACTGCACAAAACGGTGCAGTGCGCAAAATAGCGCGAGTGATAAACTGCACAAAACAGTGCGCTGCGCAAAATTGCACGAGGGTAAACTGTAAAAAACTGTGCGGATCGCAAAATAGCGCGAGTAAGAAACTGCACAAAACAGGGCGCTGCGCAAAATAGCGCGAGTGACAAACTGCACAAAACATCGCGGTGCGCAAAATAGCGCGAGTGATAAACTGCACAAAACAGTGCGGTGCGCAAAATAGCGCGTGTGTAAACTGTACAAAACAGTGCGGTGCGCAAAATAGCGCGAGTGATAAACTGCACAAAACAGGGCGGTGCGCAAAATAGCAAGAGTGAGAAACAGCACATACTGTCGTTACGCAAATATGCAAGAGTGACAAACAGCACAAAACAGTGCACTACGCATAAATTAGCGAGTGAACAAACTGCACAAAACAGCGCGGTGGGAAATAGCACCAGTGTAAACTGCACAAAACAGTGCGCTGCGCAAAACTAGCGCGAGTGTAAACTGCACAAAACAGTGCGCGGTGCGCAAAATAGCGGAGTGATAAACTGCACAAAACAGTGCGCGCGTAAAATAGCACGAGTGATAAACTGCGAAAAACAGTGCGGTGCGCAAAATATCACGAGTGAGAAACTGCACAAAACAGGCACTGCGCAAAATAGCGCGAGTGACAAACTGCACAAAACAGCGCGGTGCGCAACATAGCGGAGGTAAACTGCACAAAACAGTGCGCTGCGCAAAATGCGCGAGCGTAAACTGCACAAAACAGTGCGTGCACAAAATAGCGGGTGTGTAAACTACACAAAACAGTGCGGTGCGCAAAATAGCGCGAGTGTAAACT
>JAPPVO010005869.1:0-19954 GCA_030407325.1 Camellia japonica | reverse complement strand
AAAAGCTTTAAGTTGGGCTTTCACAAAAGGTGTAAGTTCGGAGAAAAAGTATAAATCTTATGACAAAAATTCTTACACAAAAGGAGTAAGTTCTCAGAAATAGTGTAAGCACTTCCACGAAAAGGTGTAACCTTAAGCGAAATGTGTAAATTTGATGAATTTTTTTTTTCACAAAAGGTATAAGTGACTTCCAAAAAGCTTTAAGTTGGGCTTTCACAAACGGTGTAAGTTCGAAGAAAAAGTATAAATCTTATGCCACAAAGAGATGTAAGTAACTTCGCAAAACGTCTAAGTTCCGTTTTTTCCCCCGAAAACCTGTAAGTTCCTAAAATCCAATCACACTGTATTTTTCTTGTTCAGATAATGGCAATATGAGAGAGAAGGGCGTTTCGGAGGGCTTGGCCTTTCTCCCAGTAGAACTCCATTTCAGAGAAGACGAGTCTGGGAGGGCTTGGAATAGCGACTCCCAGTCCAAATCCAACCAAGTATGTCAATGTAAAAGAGAACTGTTTTTAATATAGAGCAACGGACAGACAGACAGAGAGAGAGAGAGAGATAGACTGAGATCAACAGACATAGAGACCTAGATAGACACTGATCGACAGAGGGATCGAAATCGACAGAGATCGACAAAGGGACCGAAATCGACAGAGATCGACAGAGAAGAGACCCACATGGACACAGACAGACCAAGATCGCTGGAGACAGACCGAGATAAACAGGGATCGACAGAGAGAGACCAAGATCGATAGCCAATCTTTCAAAAAACCTTTGATTTGCGGCGGCGGTGCCCGTGGAGGTGCCGATCTCAGAAGGCTGTGAGCACCAGAACCCACCGACGCTTGGGTGGTCTGCGGGGGTCACGAACCCTTTGATTTGTTCAGTGGTTGTCTCAATTGGTTTATGAACACTTCGAAATGTTACTCCTTTTATGTTTACTACTTTGAGATGAACATATGTTACTCCTTCTGTGTTTACGAACATTTTGAAATGAACCCTTTGTTACTCCTTTTCTGGTTATGAACACTTTGAAATGTTACTCCTTCATACTTTTCGTGAAAATATTTACACCATTTTTGAAAAGTTACTCCTTTTGTGTAAGAATTTTTTGCATAAGATTTATACTTTTTCTTCCAACTTACACCTTTTGTGAAAACCCAACTTAAAGCTATTTCGGAAGTCACTTATACCTTTTGTGAAAAAAAAAAAAATTCATCAAATTTACACCTTTTGCTTAAGCTTACACCTTTTCCTGAAAATACTTACACAATTTTTGAAAAGTTACTCCTTTTGTGTAAGAATTTTTAGCATAACATTTATACTTTTGTGCTTATATACTCTTTCACAAAAGGTGTAAGTTTGAAGAAAAAGTATAAATCTTATGACAAAAATTCTTACACAAAAGGAGTAACTTTTCAAAAAAAATATAAGCACTTTCACGAAAAGGTATAAGCTGATGCAAAAGGTGTAAATTTGATGAATTTATTTTTTCACAAAAGGTATAAGTGACTTCCGAAAAAGTTTTAAGTTGGGCTTCCACAAAAGGTGTAAGTTCGAAGCAAAAGGTATAAATGTTATGCCAAAAATTCTTACACAAAATGAGTAACTTTTCAAAAAAAATATAAGCACTTCCACGAAAAGGTATAAGCTGAAGCAAAAGGTGTAAATTTGATGAATTTATTTTTTCACAAAAGGTATAAGTGACTTCCGAAAAAGTTTTAAGTTGGGCTTCCACAGAAGGTGTAAGTTCGAAGCAAAAGGTATAAATGTTATGCCAAAAATTCTTACACAAAAGGAGTAAATTTTCAAAAAAAATATAAGCACTTCCACGAAAAGGTATAAGCTTAAGCAAAAGGTGTAAGTTTTCGTTTGTTTACACCTTTGGTAAGTCAACTCACAAAAGGAGTAAGTGTTCATAAAAGGTGTAAATGATTTCATAGAAGGCGTAAGTTTTCAGAAAAAGGTGTAAGTTTTCAGAAATCCATTACGCCTTTTTCTGAAATTGCTTACGCCTTTTGTGAAAACTTATACATTTTTTGTGACCATTTACACCTTTAGTCATATAATATATTATTTTATTAATTTACCTGGAAAGTGACCTGCTTAGCAGGTCACCAATGTGTAAGTTTTCAAATAATTTGATATAACCCAATACATACAAATGTGTAAATGCAAAATAAAAGGGTGTAAGTGCCTTGCATACCATATGTAAGGCACACTTAAGAAAAGTCCTTTAAATCTACTCCTTCAAATTTTATATCAATTTGTTACGCCAACCTTAGGAAAAAATAGCGTGAAATAACAGAACTCCTCATCAAGATTTAATAGATCTATGCATCTTAAAATAATATTACGTGATATTCTTTATGTGATTTTATCAACAAATGATAAATCACAATAGATATTACTTGAGTCATATTTTGTTTCTCAACTACTTAATAAAGGTGAGTCAACGTATTCCATTTGTAAAAATTTTCAATTTTTCATTAATTTAAAATATTATATAAATAATATCACCTAATATTTCAAAATTAGTGCTAAAAAAATCTCTCTTCCAAATAAGATGGTCTTTGATTGGTGTACTAAATAATAATTTTTTACAATAATGATTCATACCACTAAAAAAAAGATTACTAATAGCATTAATACATTGGGAATGCTAAAAAATAAAAAAAGAAAAAGAAAAGAAAAATGCTTCATATAGCACCACTAATGCACCACTAATGACGTGGCATCATGTGGATCACACCACTGATGTGATAGTTTGGCTTTTGTTTTTTGTTTTTTGTTTTTTTTTTTTCTTTACACTGCCCCATCATTAATGATGCTTTTAGAGCTTCCGATTTAGTGCTCTAAATCGAGACTGAAAAAAACAAGACATAACCCACTACCACATCATTAATGATATTATTAGAATACCACTTTTAATTCCCTCAACCATTTTTCAATTTTTTAAGGAAGTAAACAAATGAATACGGGCCAGGTAGAGGTCCCCCTAGTAATTGAGTTCAATGCCCAATGATGCCTCACTGCCCCTTGGATATCACCCACACCACATTGTTTAGTTTACTTCTTTAGATTCATTTCTTGATTTTTTTTTTTTAAATTGAAAATTAGTGTGTTTAGTTTTAATTTTTTGAAAATTAAATTTTTTTTGTGTGTGTGTGTGTGTTTTTCTTTTTGTTCTTAGTAAATATTTTTAAAATTTTAAACAATTTTTTTTTCCTTTTTTAGATGTACTTTACTTAGATGTATCTAAAAAGTAAAGGTGCAGTTTGGTAACACTTACGTTTTTAGTTTTCTGTTTATATTTACAAAATTTTAAAAAACTCAAATAAAAATTTGTTTGGTAAAATTTTTGATTTATAAATCAGTGGTCTCAATTTATAAATTTGGCCAAAAAATGAAAACACAAAAAATGTGTTTCCGTTTTGAGTTTTGAGTTTTTTTTTTTTACCACCTAACACTAGCCACCATTTTCCACTACCGTCTTCCGCCACCACCACCACCACCACCACCACCTGCCACCACCACTCACCACCACCTGCCGCCACCACCCGCCACCGTCATTACCATCCACCGCCCGCCACCACACCCGCTACCTACTTGCCATCACCACTCACCACCCACCTGCCACCACTATCCACCACCAGCCACCTGCCACCCACCCGCCACTACCACCACCACCACACCTGCCACCACCACCACTCACTTGCTACCACCTACCACCGCCACCGTCACCCACCACCACCACCACCACCACCACCCGCGCACTTACCCGCCACCACCACCCACTCGCTACCACCCGCCACCGTCACCCATCCACCTATCCTCCACCACCACCACCCGCCATCTACCTGCCACCACCACCACCGCCACCACCACCACCACCACCACCACCCACTCGCAACCACCCACTACCCGTCACCGTCATCCACCCACCCACTTGCCACCACCCACTATCCGCCACCCACCTGCCACCACCACCCGCCACCACCACCCACTCGCTACCACTACCACCCGCCACCGTCACCCGCCACTACCACCACCACCCGCCATCCACTACCCACTCACCACCACCACCACCACCACCACCCACTCGCTACCACACGCCACCGTCATCCACCACCATCACCCGCCACCACCACCCACCTGCCACTACCACCACCACCCGCCGCCGCCACCACCACCACCACCTACTCGCTACCACTCACCACCATCACCCACCCACCCACCCACCCACCACACACCCACCTGCTACCACCCACCACCACTAGCTACCCATCACCCACCGTCACCACTTTCCACCACCGTCTTCCGCCGCCACTTGCCACCACTTGCCATTTTCACTCTTTTTTACATTTTTAAATTTTTTTTAAACATTTTGTCAATTACCAAATGCGTTTGTAGTTTATGTTTTTCTAAAAATAAACAAAAACCAATTTATAAATTTTTTGTAAATATAAACTGAAAACGTAAACGTTACCAAACACACTATTTATAACAAAATATTTTAAAAAATTAATAAATACACAATAATTCAAAAATTGTATTGAATTCTCATTTTTTTTATTTATATTTTTTATATTTAGTGAATTTTTTAAAGATTTTTTTCACAAATATTATACTTTTTAAGTGTATTTATGTTAGATGTATCTAAAAATTTAAAAAAACTACTTAAAATATTAAAAAAATTAAATAAAAACAAAAAAATAGGGAAAACAAAAAAAATTATTTTTTAAAAAATGAATCCTAAAAATTCAAACAAAACAAGCTGAGTCCATTATTTTTCTTTCTTATTCTCTCTTTTATTTTATTTTTTTAAAATGAAAAAAGTTCTTTAAATCGACCCTCCAAATCTAGAAAATTGGCCACCAATATAATTGAGGGCTGCGCTTCCATGCAATTCAACTGAAATCTATTATGAATACTGTTTTGATAATTAGAATAGTTAATTTTGTAGAATTATATTATTCACAAAAAAATTAGATGAACTTGATAATCATAATTTATTCAATTTATTATTTTTTTAAAAAAAAAATAAACGACAAATGTATTATTAAAAATAAATCATCTTTTTTTGTAACAAAGACGATAAATTAAATAAATTACAATAATTTGATTGATCTAATAAATGATATAAAAACAAATTTTATAAAATAAATTATTTAAATTATCAAAACATAACTCGTAGTAAATTTTATAGACTTGAACAATACTCTCCCATTGAAATTTAGATCGGAGGCAATCCAAATCCATTATTTAATAGTTAAGTCACACCTCAACTGGTCAACAGGTGGGATTGAGATTTTCCCGGAAAAACTTAAAAATGGCAGGAAAGTCAAGGGCAGATAGTTTAATCCTTTTCTCTTTCCCTAACCAAAGAGAAAATGGCCGGTGGTGGGGGCCCATTGCATAGCAATTTGGGATCTGGGTGTGGGTCCCATTGTCGGCAATGGGAAGGGTATATCCCCACATACTCACTACTAACAGTTCAGCCCCGGCCCACATCGGCCGACATACTTATCACAATCTTCACTATTACTTTTTTATTGATTAATTTTATTAAAACAAAGTAGACTTGATTGAGAATAGTTTTATAAGATTTGATCTAAATAATTCGAACACAATCTCAACCAAATTTTAAACCTATTTTTTTCCAGAAATAAAAATAATGAAAATTTTAAAAACATCTATCATTTTTATATTATTTATATTTTGTTACGAAAACAATTTCAAAATTTTAAAATAAACTTTTAGGTGTTTTCTATATAGTAAGTTGTTAAAAAAAAAAAATTTATCCATGACAGCTCTGTTTAACAAATTTTTATATTTTTTTGAAAAAATAAAAATAAAAAATGAAAATATAACAGCAAAACATATTCTGTGATTCTGATTATCCATCCGCTGAGAGAAAGTGTTTGATCCATAAAAGGAGGATCAAGAAATCACACACACACACACACATATATATATAAGTAGTATTTTTTCTTTACTTAGTGGCACATTTTAAAAGGTTACTTTTTTTATAAAAAAAAAAATCACATCAACATGCATTTTCTATTTACATATCAAGTTCTACATAAATTTAATTTCAATTATATTAACTAATTTTATATGGACTATATTTGATAAATACTTATTTTTCATATATTTTCATCTTGTATTTAGTTTTGTCATTATTAAATTTCTTTTATATAGTTGATATTTTAATTTAATTATTATAATATTTAAAAAAATTATCTCGATATACAAATAAATAAATAAATAAAAATATGCTTAATTATGTACATCGTACGGATCAGATTAATTTATATATATATATATATATATATCTTATTGATGTCTTAATATTAATTTATATTTAATATCAAATTATTTATTACAAAATATTTATATTTAATTGAAATTTTATATACCTATATACAATATGTATCAATAATTCAAAAAGAATATGAAATAAAAATAATACTCTACATATTTAATTTATATATTTTCTTCTTAATCCAATCACAACATATTTTTATTTAATATTTTAAATAAAATTTGTATAATTCTATTTTTACATATTTTTATTTTCTAAATAAATATTAAAATAAAAATAAAACTAAATAATTAGAATCACTTACTAATTCTCTTTCTAATTTAACTATTATTTTTAATATCAAAATAAGTGTTTATTTTACTATCTTATAATTTAATATATATCATATAAATTCATTATATGATAATTACACTTTTATATCACAATAGAACTAAAATTATCAACAAAAAAAAAAAATTTAACTAAATTTATTATATATAAGTATTCAAGTAACACTTTTATAAAATGATAAGGTTAAGATTATTAAAATAAATAATTTAAATTTAAATTCTATTTTAAATTAAAATTAATATTATTATTTTGTAACATATATCATAGTATAAAATATCATTATATTAACTAAAATTAACTTTATTGTGATTTTATGTTAGATATTATATTTCAAGAAGTGATTTACATACACTTATAGTGTCTAATTTGATATTGATTGATTAAAATAATAGAACTCAATATATATATTTTTTTTGTTAAGTTTTTAGAAGATAAATTAGCAAATGTCAAATGATAAATAGTGTGGAGTACTATTAAAGAATAATGATTCATTGAAAATTATTGTATATATTTAAAGCATCCATTGATGTTTCTTGAATAATTTTTAAATAAAATTTTTGAATTTATAGTATTACTAATAATGCACATTCATGAGTTCTGCCAGAAAAGACATGTAAAAATAATTTGGCTAGAATAAAAATTTTGCGACTATTATAATGTGTCACATAATTAATCAGAACCGCTTTGAGAACTTAAATTATTAAGATTATAGATATTTTGTGTCTGATTCCTTTTGAGGACATTGTTTATGTTTTGAATAACTCTTACAATCTTACTAATATAAACATAAATACTATCTTTGAGTCAACCCACCTTAAGTACTTTTTCGTGTAATAAAATGCTTAAATATTATCATATAAAAATATTATAATAGATCATAATCAAACACCACTTAAAGTATAATTAAAGACCTGATGCACCACTTTAGACATAACCAAAAAATAAGAAACTAGCAAAGACATTTTCGATTAATAACCAAAATAATACACCATGAGTTACAATCAAGTCATTATTTGTATATTATAGAATTTTTCGTTATTTTAATTTTTTTTTTTAGAAAAAAATATTTTGATACAGGTGGAATTCATGATTTTTGATAAATTTGATTATCACAAATGAAGATTTGATTTCAGGTTGAGAGTACAACTTTTTTTAAAAAAATTTTGAAAGAAATTATTTTTTATAAGCCTATTTTACATAGGATTACACAAAGTAACAACAATTTTTATCAGCCATTAACAAATCTATTTGTATTTAGCTTTCAATTATTAAAATTGTGTACACATAAAGTATTAAAATTTAAAATTAATTTTCTATTTTAAAAATAAATTTTCGTGTATCGCAGGAGTTAGCTATTAGTCCAGAATTAAAAAAAAAAATGCAAAAGAAAATTAGCAAAAGAGGTAGAGAAGATCAATATGGTTTGTGACCCATATTTTTTTTTAAAGACATAGAGGAATGTGTTGTTTGATAAAACTGAAAATCAAGTATTGGAAACTAATATTGAATTTTTTAAGTTGAAAAGCTACTTGATAAAAATTTAAGTGCTAAATTAAAAATAAGTTATTTGATATGTATAAAATCAAATTTAAAATTTATTATTTTTAAATTATATATTTTGATTTTTATATTGTGATGTTGGTGATGGCAGTGGTGGCAGCGGCGTAGTGGTGGTGGTAGCAGTACTGGTAGTGGCATAGTGGTAATGGTGGTAGCGATGATAATGGTAGTAAATGATAGTGTTGTTTATGACAATAATGACAATGGTGATGAAGGTGATGGTAGTAGTGGCGGCGACATGGTAGTACTGGTAGTGGCATAGTGGTAGTGGTGGTAGTGATGATAATGGTAGTAAATGATGGTACTGTTTATGGAAATAATGACAATGGTGATGAAGGTGATGGTAGTAGTGGTGGCGACATGGTAGTACTGGTAGTGGCATAGTGGTAGTGGTGGTAGTACGGTTTGGTGGTGGTAATAGCGATTGTGGTGGCGGTGGTGGTCGTTGTAATAACGGCGGTGGCGGTAGTGGTGGCGGTAGCATGAGTGATGGTGGTGGTAGTGGTAATAGTGGTGGCATGATGGTAGTGGTGATTGGTGATGGTGATGGTGGTGAGTTTAATAGTGTATATTGATACTTATGTTTAGTATTTATAAATTCAGTTAGAATTTAAGTAAGTTTTATATGATTTAAAATTTTCTTAAATTTTAATCTACATTTTAAGAGGTTAAATTTGTAAGTAATATCAATTATGATTATCAAACAGGCTTAATTAATTATCACTTAATCAATTTAATTTTAAGTGTTGAATTATGTTATCAAACACTCCCAAACATAAGTATGGTATAAACTATCAAGATTCTATGCTAATGGTAGGGTAGAAAGGTTTCGAAAGGAGTGATGAGACTAATACTACTTTACCAAAAGACTGCGCTAACGGCGAATTTATAGGAAATTTTTTTAAGATTATTATTATTAAGATTTTATAAAATAAAAAATATATAATATTTTTGTAGTAATTAAGGTCTCTTAACATTTTTATAGATAAAATTTAACTCAAAAGAATTTCGCTCCACTCAGAGAAGTTTTGCCCGACTCAGAGAAATTTCGGCCCCAACACAGAGAAATTTTAATTTTCACAGAGAAATTTCTCTGATTTTACAGAGAAATTTTCATTGAGGGACGTTAGCTAATAAAAAAAATATTTTGGACTTCTCCTATTACACAAAATTGAAAAGAGATGATTCACTAATTTTTTCAAAATTTTTTAGTTGTATTGCCTAAAAATAAAAATAAAAATAAAAATAAAATGCTTGTGCATTGTAGGGGTGAGCAGCGGATATTAGGGGTGAGCGCGGGTTGGTTGCGGCCGCGGAACCTCCAATTCGGTATCCGTCCGCCAGATTGGCGGATTGGAGAAAATCAATTCGCATCTATCTCCCAATCCGGCGGATGTGGATTGAGTGGATTGGCGGATGGATGCGAATCGGTTTGGCGGTTTGAAATTTTATAAATTTTCAACATAGTTCAACTTGTGCACTTCCTCAAAAAAAAAAAAAAAAAAAAAGAAAAGAAAGTATTACAATCAATGACTTAAAAAGTATTACAATTATTGCATGTCTCATCCAAAGAAAGAAAGTTTGAAACTTTAGAATATCACAATCACTGTATGCCTCATCCACATATTACAATCACAGCATGCCTCATCCAAATAAAGAATTACAATCTGTGGTTCTTAAAATATAAAAACAATTTAAACCACCAAAACTATAAACAGAGCAATAGTAGAAATTGTATGTCTCTGTATTGTTACATTTATATATGTTTTTTAAAACAAAAACCAACCAGCATATATCATATTTTTTATTTATTACTTTTAGAGTTAGATTTAAAAACAAAAAAATATAAATAAATAATACATTTATTTTTTTCAATTCAAAAAATATATTCAAATTAAAAACTTCTTTTCAACAGAATATTCGAACTCTTTTTCAATTGAAAATACAAACAAAATATTTAAACAAATTGAAAACATAAAATCTTAAAAATTAGTAAAAAGTAATACAATAGTTTTAGGCACTATAAATTTTTTCCTTAAATTTATTATGAAAATAAAGTAATAGGCTTCTCTCCCGTCCAAGATCATAATGTAGTGTGTTGTTGGGTCTGTAGGAGCCATCACCATCACAGGTTTTGTTTTGATAATCTGAACCGTTTAATATGTAGAATTCGTCGAATACTTTATCTTTGCAAGTTGATCGGATATCGATAATTACTTGATCGGATCAGATTTCTGTTAACGGTAAATATAATTTTCAAAATAAATTATTGACAAAAATCTAATCCGATCAATTGACTATCAATATTCAATCAACGTAATTTTTTACAAGAATAAAATACTCGACGAGCTTTATACATTGAACTGTTCGGATTATCATTGTTGGACCTGTGGTGGGTCCCACGGGTTCAGCAATAATGTAGGGTATAGATTGAAAGTTAATGTATGATAAACCATATAGAAAATAAATTTTAGGCACATATTTTAATTTTAATTAAAATTTTGAATAGTTTTTCTGAAATGTAATAATGCAAGAAGTAGAATAAATTTTATGATGGGCCATTTCCAGTAGGCCCCAATAATCTAGTGTATTGGAAATGTTTGGAAAAAAATTATTCAATATTGTTGGAGTGTCATATATCTATACTCATTTATTAATTATTATACATTATGTCTATTTATATTTTTCAATCACCCGATATAAACATAAACATCTTGAAACACCACGAGACCATATTCTAGGAACACCCAATAACCACTCAGATTTGGGGCATCATTGATTGGTCAAATTCTCTGTCCTAATCTTTTTGTCTTTTTGTTCTAAGTAATTTATTTATCAAACTATGAGTCATTTTAACACAATCCTGTGATGAAAAGAAGTTTAGTACTGGAAAATATCAGAATTATAAGTTTGGCATATATACTAGAATGGAAAGATGATTTGTGCCCCGAATTCCCCTAATGCCCAAAACAACGTCATTTTGGGCATGAGCCTTTTTTTTCTTTTTTTTCTTCCATTTTCGATCAGCTCAAGAACGGGAGGAGAGAAAGATGAGAGAGAAAGAAAGGGAGAGAAGAGGGAATGGAGAGGGCCCCTCCTTGCCGCCGCCGACCTGCCGATCGTCGCAGCAGTAGCTCCACCGTCGCAGCCCCTGCCTCTGCAGCCTCCGCCCCCGGCCTCCGCCTCCAGCCCTATTTGTTGGGCTCCCTTTAGTCCCTCCTCCTCCTCCTCCTCCTCCTCCTCCTCCTTCTTCTTCTTCCTGCTTCTGATCTGCAAAAAAAAAACAAAACAAAACAAAACAAAACAAAACAAAAACGGCGTCGTTTTTGGTTCGGGGGATTCAGGGGGGGGGTTTCAGGCTACCAATCACTACTCTACTAGAATGGATCGATATTGGGCTTTAAAAGATGTAAATGGGTCATATAGTTGAGGTCCAATGAATGATCATGAACCTCTTTACTATAATTAGGATTACAAATGAACGAACCTGTTAATGAACAATTCGAGCTTGACTTATTTAAAGGTTATTTGAGCTCGGCCTATTTATTAAATGAACGAACTGGAGCTCGATTTTTAAGCTCGTTTATCAATCGAGCCGAGCTCGAGTAGTCTCAAACTCGGCTCGATAAGGTTCGTGAATATAAAGAAAATAAATTAATATTTATTTTTAATAATATATCTAGTAAATTTTTAATAATTTATTTTATTTTTCTATTTGTGTTTGGTGTTTGTATAAATTTACATATTTCATTAATAAAATTTATTATTAATATAAGCATTTTGTATATTTTGTTCATAATTTTTTTTATGTTAATAAATAAATAAATTTAAATTTAATTTTTTTCTAGTTCGAGTTCGAACTCGGCTCGTTTATGTAATTGAGCGAACTCGAGCTCAATTATTTAAGCTCGACTTGAGATCGAGCTCAACTACTTCTTAACAAACAAGCTTGAACACTCAAAAATTCGACTTGGCTCGTTTGTAATCCTAACTGTAACTTTTGAGTGGTGGTAGCAAATAAGGCCTTAGCTCAACGTGTTAAGTTAGAATAGTGCTGTAAATGAATTGAGTTGTTTATAAATTTGACTGGATTTAATAAGGGCTTTAGTTTATTAAGTAAATAAATAAATGAGTTTAAGCTAGACTAACAAAAGAGTTTAACCTACACTTTTTAGGCACATTTAGTAAACAAATCGAACTCGAGCCCGGTCGGTTCATTTATTTATTATTTACATAATATGATAAATATGTTATTTATATAGCGATCCCGGTTTTCCTCTTGTTGTACAGTGATCCGGACGTATGTCCGTGGGTGTTTGTGGTTGGTTATTATCTTGTTTACATCCTTTCCTACCTTGTAGTTGAGTTATAGGATGTGTTGGGCAGGTTGGGACAGGTTGGTTGAGCCTAGGAACCAAGTCAAGTTGCCCAGATTTTGGCCTGTCCGCTCGAGCGGGACTTTTGACGCTCGAGCGGGGAGCTTTTGTTTCTTGTCCGCTCGAGCGGGGGTTTGGGCACTCGAGCGGGGGACCTGTCTGCGAAAGTGCTGGGAGTGTGCATCGGGCGCTCGAGCGAGGGATTGGCCGCTCGAGCAGGAGTCTGTGAGTGCCGCTCGAGCGGGGGTTTGGGCGCTCGAGCGGGGAAGCTAGTTTAAGGCTCCGAGTTTTGGCTTTTCAAATCACTTTTTCACATTCTCTTCTCCCTCAAACTTTTCCAAAAACACCATTGTTGAGCTTCTCTCTCTATATCCTTGCCTTCTCTCTAGGGATTGATCTAGTAAGAGTTATTTCCTCACCTTGGGCCTTTACAAAAAAGTTGTTGATCGTCGAGGGCTATCTTTTGATCCAAGAAATTTGTGATTTGGGGCATTTTCGTTTTCTTCATCTTCTTCGTTGGGTGTCAACATTTGAGGTAGGGATAACCTACTCCTTCCTATGAGCTTTGTCTTTAAATTTTGGTATTTTGATATGTTGGGAATTGTTGTGTAATTCTTGAGAAAGTTTGGGCCTTTTGTGTAATTTTACAAAGGTCAGGGTTTTAAATATATTAAACCTATATGCATGTTTGACATGGAAGAGTGGAATTAATCTTGAAACATTGGTGAAAATGGAACCTTAAGGGTTGAAATGTTAATTATGGAAAATGTCCTAATTACATTGGTTAATTAATTTGTATAATTAATTATGAGAAATGAGGAATTGAATTGGAAATTGTTGAGATGGGATTGTATGGGACTAAAGGGTGTAGTTGGACTATTTATCGCTCACCTAGTTGAAATATTAATATATGTATCCATTCGTGCATTTATTTTCTGTTTAGAAATAACTGCTTTGGGCTATCGGTGGAGGATAGTCTTGATTGTTGTAGACAATGCATGATGATTAGGTGAATTAAAACTAATCAAGGGAATGGGTCATTGAGTATGACTGTTGAACGAATACGTTAACTGTATGTATTGATTGATAATGGGTATATTCATTGTCTATATACATTATGTTGTGTACGGTTTAAGGGAAGATAGGGGATGGACCTCTAAACCGGCGGTTTAGGGGAAGATAGGGGATGGACCTCTAAACCGTATATTGTTTGGGAGGAGATAGGGGATGGACTCCATAGATACAGCTTGTATGCTTATCTAGTAATGTGTGGCACAGCTTGTATGCTTGTCATTGGAAGTGTGATATATGGAAGTGTTGATATAGCTTGTGTGCTTATCTGTTGATGAATTGATATAGCTAGTATGCTTATCTATTGTGAAATGGGAAACGGTCTAATGTTGCTTGGCCAGGTTTTGAGCCATGGTTCGAATTGAGAAATGAAGGAAAAATGGAAAATTTAAGAATACTATAGACTTGTATGTCATGAAACCATAATGTGACCTAAGGGAATGAAACAGTGATGACCATCTATCAATTGCTAATATTTTAGTCATTGTTCATAGCTGGTTTAGTGTATTTCTACTGGGCTGTTAGCTCACCCTATACGGGAACATCATTTTCAGGTACAGACGGAACGTTACCACCAAAGCAATAGCAGGGGTGGAACACTGGGAAGCAAGAATTTCCTTATTTTGCTTTATGTGTGCATGAGTGCTGTTATTATTTTGTAAAGCCAAGGGCTTAATATGTAATGAGCGAGACTCTATTTGTGTAACCAAGCAAGGCCTTGGAAAGATGTAAGCCTATAAGGCATTTAATTATCTGTTAAACTGTGAACTCTGATGTATGAACTTATATTTATTCCGCACATGCGTCATCTTTTATGTTATTATTTTGGGGGCGTTACAATTTATATATCAAATAATGTAAAAATATGTATAAATAATAGGATAATTATGTTAAATAATATTAAAAACTTTCATTATCAAGTTTCAAGTGAAACTCTAGCTGGATTAATTATCGAGCCAAGCTTGAGCCTCACAAAACTTGGCTCGACTCAGTTCATTTACGGCCTTAGGTTAGGCAATCTAAGCATAACCTTTTTAGCATTGCGCAATCTGTTAAATCAAATTGGATGAAAAGATTTCTATCAATTCTGAAGAATAAAACAGATTATTGTTTTGCACTTTCTAACTTGAAAGCTGCCTTTTCATAAATAGTTTTTTCACTTTATTTAATTATTTTTTTTAATAAGTAGTTTTTTCACTTCAGGCTCATAGAAGCCAAAGACCTTGCAAAATTTTCACATACAATGTTTTTATTGACCTGTAATAGAAGACTTCACTTTTACAATGCTACACAAAATCTATACAAGATAGTACAATGTTATGTCATGGCGGTTAAGTTTGCATAATCTGTTTTTGAAAACTTTTCAAAAACTAGTTTAGTGAAAATATAAAAAAAAAAAACTCATTAAGTTTTTTTTGTGTTTATTTTTGTGAAATTAATTTGTAATATTTTTGAAAAAATTTCATAAATAGATTCTGAAAACTTAACCAAATAGGTACTTAGGACTAAAAGTCAAAATAGTGTTTGGTTAGTGCCAAATTCGAGTGAATTCTATAACAAATCCAGAACTCTTATCATCAAGTGAAATGCAATAATACAGCAAACATAGAAAAAAAATAAAAATAAAAATCAATGAATCAAACTACATGACTTTGAGGAAGAATTCAACTTATAGGAGGCACAATCAAGCGCTACACAGACCATCAAAAATTGAATTAAAAAATTTTTGAAAGAAAAATGAATGAAACTATATGACTTTGGGAATTGACTATTTTAGTTATTTTTTTGACTTTTTATGAAAAACATACAAAAAAAAAGTAAAGAGAAGAGTTGCCTATGTGGCTTCTGGACTATTGCCTATTGCCAAAACAACAATAATCATTCTTTCTTGAACATAACAAGTTTTAGATTGATGAAAGCAAATATTGCTTAAGAAAGTGAAAAAAAGTGTTCAGGCAAACATGATGCACAACAATGAAGCAAAAATCTAACTTGTAATCGGAACCAGTAATAATATTTCAATTAGCAAAAATCTAAACAAGCCAAGAGTTCCAAAAAATGAAGAATAAAAAGTAGAGGATTTCAATATTGCAAGAACATTTTTAGAGGCAAATTAGCACAGACTTCAATAATAAACTGCACAGTTTTAAAAGAGTGAACAAGGAAAAGCTTATGATATCTAATTTTTCTGTAATCGAAACAATTGCTGGTAGGAAACATCAAGACATAAATAGTCATGAAGAAAATCTGAATAGCAATTCGATAGAACAAGAACACAATCCATAAAGCTGCACAAATTAAAATTTACGTATGCCAGTGTGCTCATCTAAAAAATATAATACTAGGGAAAATTTACAGTGCCCTCCATGAATTTTACAAGTAAGCTTGTAATAGTGATCAGAAACCACTTACAATCTTTTTTATTACTAGAAGAGGCTGATTGCAATCAAACTATATGTCACAAAAAAGGAACTTATACTGCACCAGAACATCTTTTCTTCTACTTGCAACAGAAATCTTCAGTTACAGCTGGCGACATATTGCATGCCATGTTGATGCGTCCAAGAAGTTCGTAAGAACCAATGCAAGGGACGAAATTTCGTACATAGTGTCAAACACTAAGCTTTGATCAACCTGATTTTCTGCACTCATACAAACTGTAAGATTTTCCTGTTTCCGTTTGATTTATGCAGAGTTGTTTTTTGGATATTTGTTTCTGTTCTGTTTCAACACTGTCATAGAATCACAAAATAATGTTTGTGTTTTTCTTTCTAATACAGATTTTGGTTTTCAGTTCTCTGCTTCAAAGAGTTTGTGTTTTGGTTTCTGGTTTATACAAAACACAGTTGTATTTCTGATTTGTTTTAATTTTGTTTTAAACATTACAACAACACACAAACAGTAGTGTTTTTCTTCCAACAGCTTTATAGTTGTTGAATATCTAGAGGAGCTGTTTCCTGTTTATTTTGGGTTGCTATGTACTGGGGGTGTTTGTTTAGTTAGTATTATCTTGGGGATTTTGTGTTTTATAGAGTGAGTTTTAGTTGGTGTCATGCCAACTTGCTTTTGTTTGTTCTCTTGGCCTTGGTTATTGTGATTGGCAGGTGGTATGTTCCCATCACTACAAGAAAAGTGGGTATATGAGACGGGACTATTTGCGACGGCACACTTGTCATCTCAAAAAGTCACTTTTTGCGACGGCAAAAAATGCCGTCTCAAAAAAGCAGAGTATTTGCGACGGCACCATTTGCCGTCTCAAAAAACATAGCATTTGCGACGACACAATTTGCCGTCTCAAAAAATGAGAGCATTTGCGACGGTATTTTCTGCCGTCGTAAATACTCTGCTTTTTTGAGACGGCAAATTGTGCCGTCGCAAATGCTGTTCTTTTTTGAGACGGCAAATGGTGCCGTCGCAAATGCTCTGCTTTTTTTAGACGACATTTTTGCCGTCGCAAAAAGTGACTTTCGTTTTTTTTAAAAAAAATTTAGTGAATATTTTTAAATTTTTAAATATTTTTTTTAGATGCACCTTACTTAGATGTATTTAAAAAAAAATTATGAAAAAAATTTAAAAAATTAATAAATACATAAAAATACAAAAAAAAATGTATTGAATTATTATATTTTTGGTATTTAGTGAATTTTTAAAAGATTTTTTTTACAATTTTTTTAATTTTTAGATGCATTTATGTTAGGTGTGTCTAAAAATTAAAAAAATACTTAAAATATTAAAAAAATTCAGTAAAAACAATATAACACGAAAAACAATAAAGTATAATTTTCTCAAAAGAGTTTTTGGAAAACTCTAACATAGCATAGTGATTGTGGTTTTGAGACAACTTCATATATATACAGTCACAAAATGGTTTGAATAAATTCAACGGTATTTTTTTGTCGCAAAAAAAATTAAAAAAAACAATGTCGTTTTACTCTTTTCATTCATTTTTTTCATCTTCCTGTCTCTCTGTCTCTATCTCTCTCTCTACTCTTTATCTCTTTCACTCATCACTCTTCTTTCTCTGTCTGTCTGTTTCTCTCTCTCATTTTCTCTCTGTGTCTCTCACCTATCTCTCTCTCTCTATCTCTCTCATCTGTTTTCTCTCTCTGTCTCTCGCTCGCTCATCTCTCTTCTCTCTATCTCTCTCATTTCTTTTCTCTCTCTCTCTTATCTCTCTATCTCTCTCGCCCATTTCTTTTCTCTCTCTGTCTCTCTCTTTTTCTGTGTCTCTCTCTCTCTCTCATCTCTTTTCGCTCTATTTCTCTATCTTTTTGTCTATCTCTCACTCATCTCTTGTTTCTCTCTCTTTTTCTATCTCTCTCTCTTTCTCTCTCTATCTTTTTTTCTGTCTATCTCTTTTAATTAATAAAAAAAAAAAATTCACCTTTTCCAATTAATTAAAAAAAAAAAACATAGAGGTTTCGTGGAAAAAAAAAATGTTTAGAACTCACTATTGTTGAAGAAGAATTGGTTCACAATAATGCTTTTTGTTACAAGAATTCGAATACATTTGATGGGTGTGGATATTAGTCTAAGTATCGGACAAATCTAATTTTTATTTTCCACCCCCAAAAAGATTTTACTACCACACAACAAAATTTCATACTTTTTTAAATACAATTTTCATTAGGCTCTATTTGTTTCGACGTAAATATTTTACATATTTTCCATTGTTTCATTGAATCAAAAGTAAGTAAAACATTTTTTAGGAAAAATATTTTTGGTCATAATCTCCCAAAATGATTTGCCATTAAAGAATTTGTAAGTTGATTTTTAGGAAGTTTACTTCCAACTAGGCCCTTCAAGCACATTAATCTTTTCAAAGATAAAATGGTGACTCTTCATTGATTTCTATCCACGTGACAAGAGAAATTTTTGGTTTTAAAGTGTCAACCATTTTTTTTATTTATTTCAATTTAGAAGAAAAATATTTTCGAGTATAAAATATTTTACATCAAAACGAATGGAACCTTAACTATTGTCCAGTCGTCCACGGACATGTTCATATGCCATCCTAAGTAGTATTTCACCAATTTCTAGTAGTGTATGCAACATAACTTTCAAGATCTAACTAGCCTTATGACAAATGTAGACAAAATTAATGAAAAAAATGTTTAAGACCCCCTAAAATGTTTAGAATAGTTTATTCCCAACACGGATTGTTATTATAAGTCGTTGATTTATTTTAGGTTGTGTTTGGATCAATGATTTGATGAGGAATTTGAAAAGGAAAATGAAAATGGGACAACAAAATTAGTTTCTATTTCATTTTACTTTTAGTCCTTTCTATTTCATTTCCTTTTATAAATTCCTCCTCAAATTCTTAATCCAAATATAGTCTTAGAAATCAATCAACTACAATCCAACCTCCTACCACCTGTGGATAAATTTAAGGATGATGTTATGGGCATAAAAAAGAATTAATAAATAAATTAAGATCATATAAAATGAAAGCAGAAGTGCATACCTGATTGAGCGAGGAGGAGGCAACAATCTTGTTATTGATACACGAAATATTCAAACATTTGACCTTTTTTTTCTATCAAGCAAAGAGAGAGGAGAAGTGGTAGAGTGAAAATTATTAATAAATAAAGGTGAATGGAATGAAAAATGATATACAACTCATTTTCTATACTTAATGATGTATAAGTCAAATAATTGATTGATAATTAAAGAAAATATCGGAGAAAGAGTTGTCTTAATATTCTAATAAATTGTCATATTATTAAGTTTAAAAAGGGGTCCAGCTTGTCTCAAGTTGAGATCAAGACTGGACCCGTCCAGTTCGGTCCATGGGGTCCATGTTTTGGGCCCGTTTTGATAATCCGAACCGTTCAATGTGTAGAACTTGTCGAGTACTACATGCCTGTAAAAAGTCACATTGATCGGATATCAATAGCTATATGATCAAATCAGTTTTGTATAAAAAAAAAATGGACGGTGAAACAATTAACGGTTGATAAAAAATTGTTTTGTTCACATAGCTATCGATATCTGATCAACGTAATTTTTTACAGGCATATAGTACTCGACAAGTTCTATACATTAAACGGTTCGGATTATCAAAATGGGACCCGTGATGGGCCCCACGGGCCCAACAGCACAGTCCAGTCCGATCTTGGACTGGACCAAAGCCACTGCCTTTAAAAAATAGGTTTAATTTTGATGCCAAAATAGCATCACCCTTAATAAATAGAGGTCACCAATCTAGGATATAGGAATTTTTACAACTCAGTTAAATGCCACTCTATGATTGACTAAGAGATTAACTCTGTATTTGAAAACTTAATTA
>JAPPVO010005868.1:0-30340 GCA_030407325.1 Camellia japonica | reverse complement strand
AATTTTGCCAATCTTTGGTGCCAATTCTCCAAGATGCAGATGTGATGAGAGTGTAAGTAGAGAATAGAAAAATAAGTAGAGAATATTTATTGCCATGAAAAAAAATTATATATATATATATATATATGGTGGTGAAAATAGCAGAAAAAATTATATTTTATTGATAAATAATTAAAAGAAAAAAAGATACAAATAGGTCAGGCTGAGGCACGAATATCTCGTTTTCTTTAAGGAGATCAAACCCACTACGATAAGAAGAACCCAAATACCGATGCAGCAGTCACCAAATTATGACTTGTCCCCTCCAAGATACAATAGCCCGACCACTTGTCATATGGTTTAGGCCAACTCTGCATAGGTGAATCCAAAGCTCCACCAAGAAAAACACCCTTCTTTGCTAGTAATCTTTCAAGGATTGAAAATAATTAGTATGTGGGTATAGAAAAAAGTAGATGAGAGGAACTATTTATAGGCCACTAGGATTTTACAATTTACACCAAAAATAATAATGACCATTAAACTAAAAAAAAATGGAGAGTCTCTAAATATTAACTCACCACCAAATTTATGAACTCCAATTAATCTTCATTCAAGAACAAGACAAAAGATCACCAAAACAATCCATTCATGAACAAGATGAGATTCATGATCAAGATAAAAAAAAAAATTCATAAACAAAATATATAAATAAATAAATAAAAGATATTAAAATGATCCAACAATATACATATATCACAGGGATTATAATGGTTTAACCACAGTAGGTGTGTCCTTGTTTGGAGAACCACTAGGCACACTACAAGTCTGAACAAAAGTGTCTAGTGCCTTGTATAATTCTTCGCCTCCAAACAGGCCTCTATGTGTCTGAAAATGATCACATACGTCCGGAACACCAAGTGGCTACATGCCAGTCCAATGGTATCTTGTGATTTTTTCATTATTTCCTTATTTTTTGGGCCATGTGATTATATTTAGCCTCCCAATATTAATTAAGCACACCAGCTAACTTAGAATTTTCGAAAGACAGGATAATTACTCGTCCTCTAAAAGACATTTTTTGATTTGATTTTCATTGGGTTATGTATTTAGATCTCGTTTGACAAGTGATTTTTTTAGTCAAAAAAATTAAAAAGTTATTAAAAAAATTAAAAAGTCAACAATCCATATCAAAAAGTCAAAATTTTCCTTTTCTCTTTACTTTTTGCACATTTTTTGTAAAAAGTCAAAAAATCATCCCAAATATACTAGTTTTTTTTATATCACATTTTAACCAAAAAACTAAAAAGTTACTAAAAAAGTCTGTTCCCAAACAAGACTTAAAGTAGTAGAAAACTCTAATGGGAGCGTCAAAAAAAAAAAAAGAAAAAAGTGGACAAAATATAAGCTATTTTTTTCCTTCAATTTTTTCTTTCCCTTCACAAATTTTCACTCAAAATTCTTGATCCAAACAGATCCTTAAACAAGTCCGAAGAAGTCAATTTGGCAAGAGAAATATGTTTCTTTTGAAAATTTAGAGTAACTTTTTCAGGAAAAAAAAAACTGAAGGAAAACTTATAAAAACATTGCAGAAACTACTAAGAAACTTATTGAAGTTTTTTGTGAATTTTTGTTGAGAGATTTGTGGAATATATATATATATATATATATATAAATTCTTTTGAACATGTTTAAAAAATGTCCTTGGAGAGTGATTTAAGAAATTTCAATCAGACATGTAGGAAGTTCTTGGAAACATTTTGAAAACATTTATGGAAATATATAATTAGAAATAAGGTAAATTTTTTTAATAAATACTCAAAAATTTAGAATGGAGGAAGTATTCAATCAAATTTTTAGTAGGTTTTTAAAGATTTCCATTTTTGTTTGACAGAAATTTCTACTACGATTTCTAAATTTCCTATTCGTTTAAATTTAGAATTAGTGAAATATTCAATCAAATTTCTAGCAGGTTTCTAAAGGTTTCCATTTTTGTGTGACAACAATTTCTACTAAGATTTCTATATTTACTAGTTTAGAAGTAAGAGAAAAAAAATCCAATCCACGCACCTACAAAGCCATGGGTCACTCCTCTCTTAATCATTTCACATGTCATGTTATACCTACTCATGTATGCACTTTTCCCACCAACCCAACAATCCAAAATTCTTCCTCATGGGTTATGGCCTCTCTTGAAACACATTCAATCGAAAGAAAATTATATCAACTATATCTAGACTACTAATTGAGAGGGAGATTTGTGTTGAATAGTGGCTCGAGCTACCCCAACACGAGATATGGTGTTGGGCCGAGCTACGCCAACACGGGACATGGTTTTGGGGTGAGCCAAAGGAACATGAGTTGGGCCAAGTGGCGACAACTCGGAGTTTGGTGCTGGGTGGAATTATCTCGGCCGGCCTATCGTGGTACAGAACCTGGATCTGCGTCGGGCCATTTCTTGGCATCATGGTTCCAAAGGATCGCTTCAACGTTACCAGGTCGACCAGGTCAGGCGAGGCGTAGTGCGTTCGTGTAGAACACGCAATGTGCCATGGGTGTGATCCAAGTGATAGCTCGGCCCAGTATTCTACGTGGACCAATAACGAGAAGAGAGGAATCCACTCCTGGTATGCGTCAATATCGTTTGGCGGTACGATAAATATTGTTTGGTAGTTTTGATCTCTACATGTGTAAGAAATATAGAGGGGAGCACAGTTGCCTGTCCAGAGAAGGACAACAAAGGTAGTGCGCCCACAATCTTTGAGACTACATGGCCAGCCTTGAAAAAGAGGAGCATGCAGACGTTGGAGGTATGCAATTTTGTGCAACTCTCTCTTTCTCTACAGTGCTCTGCCTTCTTTCTTCTCTAAAAATGCTAACTTGACCATCAGAGGGGTTTTCCGAAAAAACCACCCGCCAGGTAGCTCACCTTCATTTTGTTTACAGCGTAATGGAGTTTTAATGGAGTGTGACGAGCTTGGTAGGAAGGAGGTACGGAGTGAGGCAAATATTTCTTTCCCGTACAATTGGCGCTGTCTGTGGGAATTTCTTTGACAAACAAACCTTGCTCTACAAGCTTTTTGGGCTATTTTCCATGGCGAACATCGACGAAACACCGTTGTCTATCGTCGACGGTATCACTCCAGAGTCAATCCAGAGAAAAGATGGCCCTCCTGCCATTCCAACCATAACAGGCCTAGAGACCTCCTCTAGAGGGCTACCTAGAGATGCACGAGATAAAAGCGCTAGGAGCACTGACTATTCGCAAAGTCCTGAGGGGCGCCAGCAGCGAGGAGAATTGTATGCTCAAAGCCTGGAGCACAAACTCAGAGACCAGGATGCCCTCATTCGGAAGATGGCGACTGAAATGGAGACGTTGAAGCGACAAATCAAGGGGAAGGGTGTTGTTAGAGTGGGAAACCACAGTGAGCGCACCCAACCCCGTCGCTTCGGCAGTTAGCACCAACGGGGGACACCCTCTCTCTCTACCATTAGGAGCTACGGCGTTGGCGATTCTAACCCATCGATAGAGAAATCTTGCACGCGTGACAGCAACTACCGTCCCTCACGTCCGTCGACGACGTCGAGATACTCTTACTTCGCCCATTCGGAGGACTTAAGGGACGTCTTGATTGAATGAGCACACAGCAGAGAGGCCCAAAGAGTGCAAGCGTTGCAAAGGCTAAGTTCCAGAATCTGTTGCAGTGAGGAAGTGGCCATGCCGCCATCCAGAATGGTGGCTCCAAAACTGACGGACAGAGACTTGGCAAGACTCACCGCCACCCCGTTGTCTCTATAGATTAAGAGCACGCCTTTTCCCGCCGGATTCCATTAACCTAAGTTCACGCTCTATGATGGCAAGACGGATTCGTACATGTACGTTAGTCGTTATCGGCAAGTAATGGCAGGCCATCGGCCCAATGATGTCTTGATGTGTCTCATATTCCCAGCAAGTTTGGGAGAGTTGGGCTTGAAGTGGTTCGAAAGGCTCTTGGAGGGGAGTATCGAGGGGTGGCAGCAACTAACGAAAGCCTTTGTCACCAGATTCAAGACCAATACTAGAACACCGAAGGAGGTCGATTACCTCCTGGGTATCAAGATGGAATCGGGCAGTTCTTTGAAGGCATACAATGCCAAGTATTGGGAGACCTACAATGAGATCCTCGATTGCCTCACTAATTTGGCAATCGCCTAATACAAGCGAAGTTTACCAGTCGAACATAGACTGTGAGACTCCCTCACGATGCACCAGCCCACAACCATGGAATTGTTGATGCAGCAGATTAACGAGCACATCCGAGTTGAGGATGATGCTGCCACCGCAACTGCAATCGCAACCGAGAAAGCAAATCTGGTTGCGGCAGACAAACGTGTGGCAGGGAAGGTTCACTCAGTGGGGCAAGAGGATAATTGCCTTAATAACCGGGCTAAAGAACAACATTGCGATGCTAGCCTCAATGATGGAAATAAAGGCCATAGGAATGATTGGACTAATGCTCTTCGCAACGAAGAAGAAGATGCCAAGAGAAAATTAAAGGCATGGATCGACATCACCACTGTTTTTAAGATTCCAATCTATCGCATCCTCAGTGAAATCTGAGGTGAGCCATATGTCCGTTGGCCAGCAAAATTGGGGAATGCACAAAGGGGCTTCAACTCAAGGTACTGCTGCATTTTCCACGAAGAAAATGGGCACCGTATGGAGGACTGCGTGCCGTTGAAACAACACATAGAAGAGCTGGTTGCGGCTGGACACTTGGACTAGTACATAGATGGAGGTATGAGGGCTCCATAAGGACAAGCCGAGCCAAATGGGCTAGCCGTCTTAGATGCAGTGCCTCAAGGAGTTATCAATTTTATTTACGGTATCATAGAACCGGCTCGAGTATGTGAGCTTAGGGAAATGATTAAGAAGGCTGAGTACATGAGGGAAGTGCTATTTGTTCAGCCCACAGTGAAGAAGGGGAAGACCGAGGTACACAACATCATGACCTTTTTAAGCAAAGACTTGGAAAGAATTCAAACCCCTCACAACGATGCCTTGGTGGTGACGCTTCGTGTCAGGGATTTTGACATCAAGCGAATTTTATTCGACCAGGGTACTTCGGTCGAGATCATGTACTACAATGCATTCAAGCAAATGAAGTTGGAAGACAAAGACTTGGCTCCAGCAACTTCTCCTTTGGTCGGCTTTAACTCACAACCGGAATGGCCGATTGGGAAGATCATATTGTCGGTCAAAGTGGGGTCCATCACAAAGCAGGTTGAGTTATGGGTACTAAAGGTCCCATCTACCTACAACTTGATATTAGGAAGGGGTTGGTTGCATGCCATATAAGCAGTGGCTTCCACTTATCACCAAGTCATGCTCTTTCCTGGCCCGACTAGGCAAATTGAAGAAGTCTGGGGAGACCAAGTCATGTCAAAACAATGTTTCGTCGCGGTTAATGGTAGCCGGGCAGTGAAAGGTTTTGTACAGATGATAGAAGGACTAGAAGGCAAGGAGGTCCTGGAAGATATGGGAAGAAAAGCCGAAAAAAATTCAGTTGAAGACTTGACGGAAGTTTGGATTGATGAGAATGATTCGAGCAAATTCTTTCTCTTGGGCTTGTCATTGTCTAGCACCGTACGGTTGAACTACATCAACTTTCTGGTTTCCAATATTGAGGTCTTTGCGTGGACACCTTATGATATGCCTATCGTCGATCCAAACTTCATTTTCCATCAGTTGAATGTCTTTCCAAACGCTTAGCCAGTCATCTAGAGAACTCGGCGTTCAACTTTACACCATGCTGAGGTAGTGGCAAAGGAGGTCAAAAACTTGCTAGAGACTGAGGCAATTGAAGAAGTGCAACACCCCAGATGAATCTTTAACACGATGGTAGTGCCGAAGAAGAATAGAAAATGGCGGTTATGTGTCGATTACAAGACAGTCAACTGTGCCAGCCTGAAGGATAGCTTTCTACTCCCAAGGATTGATCAACTAGTGGATCTTACAGCTGGTCACCGGAGGTTTAGCTTCCTAGATGCATACTGCAGCTACCACCAGATAGCCATGTACGAGCCAGATAGAGAGATCACATCTTTCACCATGCCAAGAGGCTTGTACTACTACAAGGTTATGCCTTTTGGCCTCAAAATCGCCAGGGCAACCTTTCAAAGAATGGTGACCAAAATGTTTGCCTACTTTCTTGGCCGCACTATGGAGGCCTATATTAATGATATGGTAGTGAAGAGAAAAGATGAGTTCTAGTATCTCGCCGACCTAGCTGAGATGTTTGCTATACTCAAACGCTATAGACTGCGTTTAAATGCGTCCAAGTGTGCTTTCGGAGTAGGAACTGGAAAATTTCTAGGCTTTTTGGTCACCAACCGAGGAATTGAAGTTGATCTTTCACAGATCAAGGCAATCTTGGAGTTGAAACGACCAAATTCCACACAAAGGATGTGCAATATCTTGCTGGAATGGCAACTGTGCTGAACAGATTTATCAGCCGGTCATTAGATCGTTGCAGGCCGTTTTTCAAGACTTTGAAAGCCAAGTTCTCCTGGGATAAAGAATGCAACTTCATTTTGACGGGCCTAAAGGCATATCTCTCTTCCGCCTCAATCCTGGTTACTCCACAACAAGGTGAAGAGCTCTATCTATACTTGGTCGTTTCTCAGCACGCGGTAAGTGTGGTGCTCGTCTAAGCCAAGGGGATTCAACACCTTCCTATTTTCTATGTCAGCAAAACATTGCTCCCAGCCGAGTCGAGATATCTACCACTTGAAAAATTAACTCTAGCTCTCATGATGGCCTCTAGAAAGTTGGCACACTATTTCCATGCCCATACAATAGTAGTGCTAACCGAATTTCTACTCAAGGTGCTCTTTGAGAAGGTGGATTTCACAGGCAGAACTTTGATATGGGCGGTAGAGTTGGGGTAATACGACATCAAGTTTCAGCTGCGAACAGCCATCAAGGCACAAGCCTTGGCCAACTTTATGGCGGAATTTTCCCTTGACACTCACCCTGTTTGTCCTATTGATTTGGCTAGTGTGGATTTGGCACAACCATCGGTTTTAATGCTGCAAAAAAAAGGTGAGGTACAAGCAAATAGAAACGCGAGACAGTCTTGAGCGAGCAGAGGAAAAGCCGGCCAATCTACTGAACGACAAGCTAGATGACCATCTAGAGCTGACCTGTGCCTTAAGAAACTCTCAGAACCCATCTGACTGCTGGAAATTTTTCATTGGCGAGATGTGGAAGCTCTTCGTTGATGAAGCCTCCAATAGACATAGTACCGGGCTTGGGGTTGTGTAACTTCGTCAGACGGTCTAACCATTGAGCATGATATCACGCTTGGGTTCCTAGCATCCAACAATGAGGTAGAGCATGAAGCCATCCTCGCTGGACTAAAGAGCGTTCTGCGAA
The DNA here is from genome assembly GCA_030407325.1 of Camellia japonica. Lineage (NCBI taxonomy): Eukaryota > Viridiplantae > Streptophyta > Magnoliopsida > Ericales > Theaceae > Camellia > Camellia japonica. Next base: position 22,947 of record JAPPVO010005868.1, on the reverse strand, counting down.
TGAAAGCAACAAAGCTTATGGTATTCAGCGACTTCAAACTGGTGGTCAATCAGGTCTCTGGATAATATGAGGCCAAGGATGAAAGGATGGCCAAGTATCAAGCGTTGGTATGCGTTGGGATCAAAAAATTTGCCGCTATAAGAATGGAGTAGATGATCGAGTTTTTACCCCGGCCTAGTGTAACATGCCCAAGGGGTACCCACGCGCGTTAACAGTTCGGACTCTTGAGATCTCTTTGATCTAGCCTCACGAGTGCAATGTGAAACTTAGATGAGAGTCCAGATTTTGCAACTTTTATTAAAAATCCATTTTAATGCAATTTTGTCAAAAATGGACTGCGTCATCAGATCTCAGAGTCGCCACCTAATATTTTGGGAAATTAGGAAACCCATGACTTAGTGCCAAGGCCACTGTTTGTCGTAACCAAGGATGCTTGGCACGGAACCTTAGGTATGAGAGGGGAAGGTCAATAATGAGCACCCCCACTCACCCGATCAAAAAATCGGCCTCTACTAAACCATGATATGACTTTTATTTTCTTTATATGTTCATGTTCTGATTATTTTAGTAAATCCTAAAATTTACTATGTGAAGCATACAAGTATAGACTAGTTTGCTCAAATTGGAACAATTCAACTTCATGTTTGTTTTTCGAAAAGGAGTTTGAATTTGCCACTTGACAAAGTGGGCTTAAAATTTGTGAATTTGCCACTACAAAGTGGGCTTAAACGTATATTCATCGAATTATTCTAATTCAAGCAACAAGCCTTCATCCACAGGCATTCATACAGTTATATCAATTAAGCAATTAACCTCATGGTAGGATGCTAAACATAGTAAGAAAAACACACACAAATGGGATACTAAAGCATAAAAACTCACAGATTGACCGACGTCCCTCGAATAGCTACAAAACAAAGTTAGTAAAATATGCATGATCTTATATACAAAATCCTAATGCAATTCACTCATGAAATGCACTAAAGATTCGGCTTCTAAAATATGGCATGTGAAACATTACAAAACATGCGATAGCGCACAAAAAATAGGATAATCAATTAAAGCATAAAGATGCAAATTTAGCCAAATCTTAATTCATGGAACATGGATGTAAAGTATGGATATGCATGGCATGTCAGATATATACATATGTACAGTTAGGGAAAGCGATTAAAGAACTGGATAAAAAGAAGCGGGGTGGGGAAATTATTACAACACCTGAATTATTACATATCCGAAGGAGAGAGAGAGGGGAATAATAAAATAAAATAAAACCTCACAAAACACTCAAAATAAAAATAAAATAAAGAACTTCATCACTAACACAAAGATCCATATATCTTCAATCTCTTAGGCCTGCACACCTCAGCCCATGTCAATTCATCTTCAATGGAGGGCCCACCTCACTGAGCATCATCGCATTATAATTCTAACACGTGGCATAGCAAAGAATTTGCTTGAATTCAAATAATCTGCTCATGTGCATTCACTTAACCAAACTCAATACCAGCCCATAGTTTAACAAAATTATCGTGGGCCCATTCACCCCTTTGCAATTCAACAGCATATATTATGATATGCACAAACCTCAGCCCATATAAATCGTAAACCATTAAAAACTAAACCCACGGCAGTTCAACAACTAGACCCACATGCTTCTTTTCCTTTCAAATAATAACCCACGCATGCATGAGCATGCATCAACAAATTGCATCACACATGCATGAACATTCATGGTTGCTCGCGAGAAAGTGACAGACTCTAATGGAGGTTATGGAAGGACAATACAGTTGAGAGAGAGGGTCAGAGAGAGAGCCAAGAGGCAGCCCATGTGTGTATCTGTTTTAGAGAGAGAGAGAGAGAATGTATCCATGTGCCGCGTGTGGATGGCAGTGGTGTGTGTATGTTGTGAGTGTGTGCAGTGTGCGTGCGCGTGTGTGCATGGGTGTGCCTGCCGTGTGTGGATGGCAGTGGTGTGTGTATGCCGTGAGTGTGTGCTATGTGGTGAGAGTGGATGGTCTGTTAGCGGATGGAGGGAGAGATGAGTGTTCATGGTAGTATGTCCATAGAGAGAGCCGAGAGAGAGAGGGAGATATATTGTTTTGTTTGCTCAGCTCAAGGTCGAAAGCCACCCCACATGTTCACCGATGCTCCTTCCTCTGTTGGATACTATACGCCATCGAAGCACATTTCACGTCAAAACTGAATTCGCATGGAGAACATTGGTAATTGTATTTGTTGCAGGTTTCTCTACAGACCTCACATCGCTTCAGAGAGAGAATCAGTGTTGAAATCAGTTCGGTGTTGCCGAGAGAGACTCGGCCGTGAGAGTTGCAGAGAGAGATATAGTGCCGGTGATTTTCAGCAAGGGCGAGCCAATAGATGCGTGTGTATGGATCCCTTTTTTACTCCACCCACTGCCGAGAGAGTGTTTGTGTGAGAAGATGACTTCATACCCTCTTTCTTTTTCAGGTTAGAATCTCATTTCTGAGCTTGCCGTGTAGAGAGAGATGAATGGGTGTATCTCAGAGAGAGAGAAAAGTTGGTCTTGTGTGTGAGTGTTATCAATCCGTGGGCATGGTGCCGTGCTAGAGAGAGAGGCCGAGCTGGGTTTTGGTTTTTTTTGGCCGAGAGGAAGAGGTGTGCTGGTTTGTTGTTTTTCTGCCGTGTGTGTGTGAGTGTGTGTTATATGTGTGTGTTGCAGTGAAACTTCCCTCCCTCTCAATCTCTCTCTAGAAAATTCTCTCTCAAAACAATATCACTTCTCCCCCCTTTTTCATGAACACCATTCTCTTCTTTTTCAATCTCAAATTATCTCCCCTCCAATAATACACCACCCACTCCCTCTTTTCTGTCCCTCTCTCTTTTTAATATTTTCCAACTTCTCACCTGCTCTCTTCTCTTTTTTGATTATTTTCCCCCCCTGACCATGCATGCTCCCTCACTTTCTAAAAAAATAATTGTTCTCCACCGCCCCACACAACCTCACCAAAAATCTGATCTCCATCCCCCTACTCATTCATCCTCTTTTTTATTATTTTTATTTATTTTTTATTATATATATATATATATATATTTTATCATTTTCTTTTTTTATCAAATATCAAAATTATTTATACCAATTTAGATAAAAACATCAAAAACTATGTACAACACATAAAATTATACAATATTATGAAATGCTAAAAATTAATAATTTGGCCAACATGGGTGAGGTTTGGGATTAAATTTTTTTTTTGATATTTTCTGCTAAAAAATTCATAAAATAGTATATTCCAACTTTCATCATGGGGTGTTCAAAAGAAAGTTCCCAAGTCTTAGGGCCGGTCAAAATGGGGTGTCTACAGTTGCCCCTCTTTGAGAGAGCTCGAAGTCATTTCATGACGTGAGTAAATGTCAAAGCCCAAAGACGACCCTTTTGACAAGGCCGTAAGACTTGGGCAAACAAACAAGATGCAATGCAAGTGGTTGAACCCGAAGGTTGCCTACGTATCCCTTCGCAAGGAATCAAACCAGCGTAGTTCAGGGGCAAGATGCTAATGATATGCAGGATGCTAATGATATACAGGAAGATTGTGAGAACTGGATTTATACGCTACGCGAAGCCGATTTTTTTTGAAAACCTTATAATCATGCAAGAGAGGGAAGACCTCAACCAAGAGAAATCAACAACCTAACACGTCTCACGCAAAAGGAGGAAAGATGGTGTAAACAACAGGCGCACTTGATGTTTTTAACCGAGTGAATCAACGACCTAACGCGTCTCACCCGAGATGAGGAAATGGTGTAAACAACAAGCGCACCTGATGTTTTTAACCGAGTGAATCAACAACCTAACGCGTCTCACGTGGAAGGAGGAAAGATGGTGTAAACAACAGGCACACCTGATTTTTTAATCGAGTAAATCAACAACCTACCATATCTCACGCGAAAGGAGGAGGGGTGGTGTAAACAACAGGCGCACTTGCTGTTTTTAACCGAGTGAAATCAACATCCTAACGCGTCTCACGCGAGAGGAGAAGGGGTGGGGTAAACAGACAGGCGCACCTACTGTTTTTAACCGAGTGAATCAACAACCTAACGTGTCTCACGCAAGAGGAGAAGGGGTGGTGTAAACAGACAGGTGCACCTGCTGTTTTTAACCGAGTGAATCAACATCCTAACGCGTCTCACATGAGAGGAGAAGGGGTGGTGTAAACAGACAGGCGCACCTGTTGTTTTTAACCGAGTAAATCAACAACCTACCGCGTCTCACGCGAAAGGAGGAGGGGTGGTGTAAACAACAGGTGCACATGCTGTTTTTAACTGAGTAAAATCAACATCCTAACGCGTCTCACGCGAGAGGAGAAGGGGTGGTGTAAACAGACAGGCGTACCTGCTGTTTTTAACCGAGTGAATCAACATCCTAACGTGTCTCACGCGAGAGGAGAAAGGGTGGTGTAAACATACAAGCGCACCTGCTGTTTTTAACCAAGTGAAATCAACATCCTAACGCGTCTCACGCGAGAGGAGAAGGGGTGGTGTAAACAGACAGGCGCACCTGCTGTTTTTAACTGAGTGAATCAACATCCTAACGCGTCTCACGCGAGAGGAGAAGGGGTGGTGTAAACCGACAGGCGCACTTGCTATTTTTAACCGGGGTGAAATCAACAACCTAACGCGTTTCACGCGAGAGGCGAAGGTGTGGTGTAAACAGACAGGTGCACCTGCTATTTTTAACCGAGTGAATCAACATCCTAACGCGTCTCACGCGAGAGGAGAAGGGGTGGTGTAAACAGACAGGCACACCTGCTGTTTTTAACCGGGGTGAAATCAACAACCTAACGCGTCTCACGTGAGAGGAGAAGGGGTGGTGTAAACAGACAGGCGCACCTACTGTTTTTAACCGAGTGAATCAACATCCTAACGCGTCTCACGCGAGAGGAGAAGGGGTGATGTAAACAGACAGGCGCACCTGCTGTTTTTAACCGAGTGGATCAACAATCTACCGCATCTCACGCGAAAGGAGGAGGGGTGGTGTAAACAACAGGCGCACCTGCTGTTTTTAACCGAGTGAAATCAACATTCTAACGCGTCTCACGCGAGAGGAGAAGGGGTGGTGTAAACAGACAGGCGCACCTGCTGTTTTTAACCGATTTTGGGTGGTGTGAACAAACAGGCGCACCTGCTGTTGTTAACCGATTGGGTTTTGATAATTCGACTTATACGCTACACGAAGCCGATTTGGGTGGTGTGAACAGACAGGCGCACCTGCTGTTGTTAACCAATTTTGATAATTGGACTTATACGCTACGCGAAGTCGGTTTGATAATTGGACTTATACGCTACGCGAAGCCGATTTGATAATTGGACTTACACGCTACGCGAAGCCGGTTTGATAATTGGACTTATACGCTATGCGAAGCCGATTTGGGTGGTGTGAACAGGCAGGCGTATCTGCTGTTGTTAACCGATTTTGATAATTGGACTTATACGCTACGCGAAGCCGGTTTGATAATTGGACTTATACGTTACGCGAAGCCGGTTTGATAATTGGACTTATATGCTACGCGGAGCTGATTTGGGTGGTGTGAATAGACAGGCGCACCTGCTGTTGTTAACCGATTTTGATAATTGGACTTATACGCTACGCGAAGCAGATTTGGGTGGTGTGAACAGGCAGGCGTATCTGCTGTTGTTAACCGATTTTGATAATTGGACTTATACGCTACATGAAGCCGATTTTGGGTGGTGTGAACAGACAGGCACACCTGCTGTTGTTAACCGATTTTGATAATTGGACTTATACGCTACGTGAAGCCGATTTTGGGTGGTATGAACAGGCAGGCGCACCTGCTGTTGTTAACCGATTGGGTTTTGATAATTGGGCTTACACGCTACGCAAAGCCGATTTGGGTAATTCATGATTTGTGCAATGCAATGCAATGTCATGGAGTGATGCTAAAGCTATGAAGATGGCAGCATGGGTGGCAAGCTTTGTGTAAAACACACGAAGCAAGCCACATTTCTACCTAGCTATGTTTGCAACTTTCCCTATTCTCCAACAGGGTGACAGACTAGGTTGGTTTAGTTTCTAGAGTTGAGGCGCATACAAGCTATCTCAACCTATAGGGCTGCCATATAGATTCCAAGCCGGGGATACACCCCTGGATATTTAAACCAGACTTTAGTCTCGGAAATCCCGAACCTTTTGCATTCTAGGCATCGCCATTCGAACTCTAGTTTCCACCGTCTCAATTGATCTCCTAGGAACTCATTACAAACATAGTCAGGTGACTATACCAGACCGATTGAAGTCGCTCGGGCACGACAAACACCAAAGGAATTGCACCTCTAAAGGATTTAAGGTCTCCTAGACCATGAAAGTCGTTTAGGCACGACAAACACCAAAGGAATTGCACCTTTAGAGGATTTAAGGTCTCCTAGACCAGAAAAAGAACAACAAGCACACTTGCTGTTTTTAACCGATTGAATGGCCACGGATGCCACTTTACTTCCTGATCATATTCACAACTTTCCCTATTCTCCAACGGGGTGACAGACTAGGTTGGTTCAGTATCCAGAATTGAGGCGCATACACGCTACCTCAACCTGTGGGGCTGCCATACAGATTTCAAGCCGGGGATACACCCCTGGGTATTTAAACCAGACTTTAGTCTCGGAAATTCCAAACCTTTTGCGTTCTTGGCCTTGGCCATTCGAACTCTAGTTTTCACTGTCGCAGTTGGTCTCCTAGGAACTCATTGCAAACACAACCAATATAATACACAAATATTTACATATCAATACACACATATATGTACATATGGTATACACATATGCATATACAGACAACATACAGACAGATATATACAGATATATATACAGACATATACAGTATATATACAGGTATATACGACACAGACATATACGGACCTATACACAAACATATACGGATATATACACAGATGGAGAATATTCTGTTTGCCACCGTCAACGGGAAGATGCCGTTACTGAAAAGGCATATTTCGTTTGCTGACGTTAGCACACGTACGCAAAACACACAAAAAGAAAGGAAAAACACAAAATGCATGGATGTGAGGATACGGGGTTTCGAACATTTGATTTCAAGTTTTGCCTCCGAGTCCTCAACCACTAAGCTACGCCACTCTTGTGACAAAATATTCAAACAAATATATATATATATATATATATATATATAAGTATATGAGACATATATACACAAAATCAAAACAAACCAAAAGAAACACTCGATGTGGGGTTCGAACCCCTTACCTCAGGCTCAGCTTCTCACTCTTCAACCACTGGGCCAAACCACTGAACCAAGCCACTTTTGTGACAAATAATTCAAACAAATATATATATATATATATATATAATACATAGGTATACGAGACATATATATAACCAAAAGAAAACAAAAGAAACATTTGTTGTGGGATTCGAACCCCTGACCTCGGGCTCAGCCTTCCATCCTTCAAACATCAAATTAGACCACTTCACCAAGTCACTCTTATGACAAAAATAATTGAATAAATGTATATAATACATAAATATACAATACATATAAACATATATATGCAACTCTCCCGCCTCTCCTATTTTTGTCTCACTCTCTCTTCCTTCATCTTCTTCGAGCGTCGTGTCTGGCGCGCAATTTCAACAATCGCACCGCCTGATCGACAGGCTATCCAATCTTGCCCTGATTGTCAATGATCGTCTTGAGCCTTCCTCTCTCTTTGTCTTCTTCTTTGGCTTTATCCTCTTTTTAAGTTGAGGCCTACGAAAGAGAAAGGCAGAGCAAAAGCCTGCAAACTTTCTCTGTCACCACTTTGCAACCTCTTTCTTTTGCATTACTCTCCTTTGCCATGGCTTCTTCACACGGTTCTCTCACTATTTTTCCAGACCTGAACGAGTCCACGATAGAGATGACCAATTCTGACTCCCTTGAACCTCAACCACAGGCTCCTCCTCCTTCTCCTGTTTTCAACTTTCCAGCAATGTCAGTTGAACAAATCATGGCGGCATAGTCTGACATCGAAGCAAACTCGTATACGCTGAGGTCATGTGTGGAGACCGTGACAGCGGTCTCCAACTTGTCCCGTTGACTGCAGAACAGGACGTGTGAAGTACATCAGTTACATGCACAACTCTCCCTTCTTCAACGTATGTACAAAGACGCTCGGGTAGAAATTAGTGCGCTGAAAAAGCAGAACAAAGAGCTAAAATGACTGACAACCTCCGTGACTCAATTCGGAGTTTCTTCGCACAACCAATTTGATGGCCGGCGAGGAATAATCTCCTTTGGAAGCTCTGCCAAGGCTGAGGCAGAGTCTTCAAAAGCTTCGAAGGAGTAAAGATGAAGCGAGGCAGCTAATGGAAAAGTTAGGCAATGAAGCTGTGTGCAAATGAAGCCCGTTGTAATCTTCGTCGTCGAGCTTTTGCCGAAAAAAATTAAGAAAATGCTACTCTCTTTCTTTTTCCTTTTTTGTTTTCTCTCTCTTTTTTTTTTCTCTCTTTTTTTTTCTTTTTTTTTTTTTTTTTTGGTTTTGTTTTGTGTCTCTGTGATCGGGGATGTCCTCCCTTGACTACAATAAAATCAGTTTAGTTTTTACACATCGATGGCGTGACTGGCATATCATTTTGAACTTGAAAACATTTTTGTTTGATTGAATTTGAGAATGATTGAATTTTTGAACTCTGAATTAGACATTGACTCTTTACTGACCTGAATCAACAAATGACCTAACGAACTGTAAAAAAGAAGCAAATTAATCCAAACACACTTATATACACTGACTAGTATAAATACACCGACTGGTATAAATATACTGACTGGTATGAAAGGAACACCCTTATATACACTGACTGGTATGAATACCCTGATTGGTATGAATACACACTTATATATACTGAACAGTTGACTCAAGCGGTGGAGAAGATAGAATCTCTAACTCGACTATACCCCTAGTTCATTGCCTTGACCCTTTTTTTGTCTCCTGATTTTTTGTAAACATGTTTTGATCAACATGAGAGTTAGATTAGCATACTTATTCCATTTTCTGTTTCAAATCATGTAAGCTAAACTGTGAGCATTGAAAATTTTTCCTTTTCAAATCTAAAGAATGGTCCAAGTTTCGCAAAAATAGAACAATTTTCGAGAAAAATTAGTCAACTTCATTCAAATTAATCAAAACCTATTTTTGCAAATGGTCATTACTCAACTAACATGGAATCAACCATTGGGGTGCATAGTCCCAAACCAGATAATCAAAGGTGATATCTGAACCAAGCCAACCGAACCGAGCCAATCCAAACCGAATAAAGTCGAGCAAAACTGGACCGGACCGAACCGCCAAACCGAATCGAACCAAACCGAACCGAACCAAACCAAACCAAGTTAAATCAAACCAATTGAACTGAGCAGAATGAAGATACACCAATCAAACACGGATAGGACAACCAAGTCGACTAAAGACATACCAAGCAAACATGGACGAGATGAATGAGTTGAAAAATTATTAGGGCCGAACTTCGAGATGAAGCTACCTACGTATCCCAAAGATAGGAATCAGGCCATCGTAGTTCGGGCTAAGGGTCACTCGGGTATTGACACTCTCTTTTTGTGCTCTAACTTTTGCCAAAGCCGCCTTTTCGGGTTTTCAACCTTGCGAGCTTTTCATTTTTCATCATTTTATTATTATTTTTTTCATTTTTTTCATCATTTTATTTTTATTTTTTTTTTTTTTTTTTTTTTTTTTTTTTTTTTTTTTTTTTTTGTTTTTCTGCTCTAACTTTTGCCTGGGTCGCCCTTCCGGGTTTTCCGCCCAACGAGCCTCTCAAGGGTTTCAGTTTAGCTTGTCCATGTTGATTGGGTATGAGATCTCTAAGCCATCAAAATCTATAATAATGACTGCTACACTTGACTAGGAGATATGATGATGTAAGGACTAGGCTACTTGGGTCTGAATTTGCCCCTAGTGTTGCCCCTAGTGTAGTGGATAGGAACTCGACTGTCCTTCAATAATAAAATTCATTCTCTCAAATTCTGGGTTTGGCCTTTCTGGGCGGTCTTCATTGGGAAACGATTCAGTTTTAACTCTTTGATCACATCCAACCTTTTGCCTCTAGTTCAAGGGCTGCTTCAAATCTAAATCACATCCAACCTTCTTGCCCCTAGTTCAAGGGTTGCTTCCAATCTGAATCCCAGGCCCTACATAGTTCTGGCTAAGGTTCACTCGGGTATTGACACTCTCCTTTTACGCTCTAACTTTTGCCAAAGCCACCCTTTCGGGTTTTCAACCTTGCAAGTTTTCTTTTTTCTTTTTTCTTTTTTTTTTTTTTGTGCTCTAACTTTTGCCTGAGTCACCCTTCCGGGTTTTCAACCCAGCGAGCCTCTCAAGGGTGGTACCTTATTGCCCCTAGTTCAAGGGATGCCTCTATTTCAGCTATGCAGGCCTCACACTTTTGCCCCTAGTTCAAGGGTTGTTTCAAATCGAAATCACATTCTCTGCCCTGAGTTCAAGGTCTGTTTCTAATCTGGATCACATCATTGCCCCTAGTTCAAGGGCTATTTCCAATCTAAATCATATTCGACCTTATTGCCCCTAGTTGAAGGGTTGCCTCCATTTGAATCACATCATGGCCCCTAGTTCAAGGGCTATTTCCAATTCGGCTACGCAGGCCTTACACTTTGATTGATCATTGAATACTTCGAATCAAGGTTTGAAAGCTAAGGAGCTAAGGAGGTTGGACCTCGAGTCAAGAGGGATCCTATGCTGTATAATCAATTCCAGGCATGGCTTCGTAGGACCACGCAAAAACAGTTTTTGAAATCTTTTCACAAAGTGACTAATCACTCGTACTTTTACGAAGATAAGATAGAACCAATTTGGACCAAGCCAGGATCCTTCTCAGTACCCACATTAATAAAAATGATTTTATTCATCAAAAGCTTAGCACACCTCTCTTCCTCTCAGTTGATCAAAATTTGCAAATCCCGAGGAAATTCTTCCACTTCGTTTTTATCAGAGTTTTGGAAAAAGTTTTGAAAAATTTTGGTCAATGTGATGAATTAAGGCACAGAGAAGTAGGCAAACTCTATGGCATTTTGTTTTTTTTTGTTTTTCTATTTATTGAAAAGAAACTATGACTCAGTAATGACAACAAACTTTTGACAACATACTCAAAAGAAAATTACAAAGAGGACCTAGACAGGACAGAAATGTCTAGGTTAGCACTATCGAAATCAACAGACTCTGACTCATTAGGCTGACTCGAGTCTGATCCCAACTTTACAAACTTGGTGGAATCAAACTTAGACTCAATACTCAGTTCAGAACTCAAAATAAAACCATTCTCAATTTGCTAGTCAAAGTGTGGGCCAGCCACAACATTCAAAATAAAGCTCGTGCAATCAACAGGTGGTCACTCCCCAATTACAAAAACAAAATGGAACTTCCAATTATGCCCTCACTAAAAACACACTGAACCCCACAAACTGAAATGCCTGAACCACTCACTTGAATTTGAGAACCCCTGTATAGATCCAATACATTGCACATAACACATAGTAGGAAAGAGAACAAACACCCCTATAGAGGGTAGGGTTATCCTGTCCTAGCTTGAAATGATCTAGGGTTTCACTATTCAGAAAAGTGGTATCACACATCCTAGAAATAGGAGAGCATCTTGTCCTAAGTTTGAAAGGTACTATAGCTCACTATATGTACAAGGTTGACTCTACTGTAAGGGTTAAAGTCAAGGTGACGTTACCAAAGAGTCCTTTGGGTCATAACCAATGAAGATCTTAGGAACTCAGAAGAGTCAATATTAGCCTCTCTTCAAAGTCTGAGAACTTTCAGATCTCAAAAGATTATAACACAAGGCTTCCAAAGTAACGTAGAGATAGGTGTAGTGTCACAAAAAGTGTGCCTGTGCTCCCACCAGCATCTGGGCAACACAGGGACTTTAAGTACACCAATGCATGCAATGCAATAAACATATAATTGAAAATAAAAGTCATATCATGGAATTCGAGTCAAGGTTTCATAAAATCCCCAGCGGAGTCGCCAGAAACTGTAACATGCCCGAGGGGTACCTGCGCGCGTTAAACAGTTCGGACTGCCGAGATCTCTTTGATCTAGCTTCACGAGTGCAATGTGAAACATAGATGAGAGTCCAGATTTGGAAAATTTATTAAAAATCCATTTTATTGCAATTTTGTCAAAAATGGACTGCGTCATCAGATCTCATAGTCGCCATCTAATATTTTGGGAAACTAGGAAACCCATGACTCAATGCCAAGGCCACTGTTCGTCGTAACCAAGGATGCTTGGCTCGGAACCTTAGGTATGAGAGGGGAAGGTCAATAATGAGCACCCCCGCTCACCCGATCAAAAGATCGGCCTCTACTAAATCATGATATGACTTTTATTTTCTTTATATGTTCATGTTCTGATTATTTTAGTAAATTCTAAAATTTACTATGTGAAGCATATAAGTGTAGACTAGTTTGCTCAAATTAGAACAATTCAACTTCATGTTTGTTTTTCGAAAAAGAGTTTGAATTTGCCACTTGACAAAGTGGGCTTAAAATTTGTGAATTTGCCACTACAAAGTGGGCTTAAACGTATATTCATCGAATTATTCTAATTCAAGCAACAAGCCTTCATCCATAGGCATTCATACAGTTATATCAATTAAGCAATTAGCCTCATGATAGGATGCTAAACATAGTAAGAAAAACACACACAAATGGAATGCTAAAGCATAAAAACTCACAGATTGACCGACGTCCCTTGAACAGCTACAAAACAAAGTTAGTAAAATATGCATGATCTTATATACAAAATCCTAGTGCAATTCACTCGTGAGATGCACTAAAGATTCGGCTTCTAAAATATGGCATGTGAAACATTACAAAACATGTGATAGCGCACAAAATATGGGATAATCAATTAAAGCATAAAGATGCAAATTTAGCCAAATCTTAATGCATGGAACATGGATGTAAAGCATGGATATGCATGGCATGTCAGATATATACATATGTACAGTTTGGGAAAGCGATTAAAGAATGGGATAAAAAGAAGCGGGGTGGGGAAATTATTACAACACCTGAATTATTACATATCCGAAGGAGAGAGAGAGGGGAATAATAAAATAAAATAAAACCTCACAAAACACTCAAAATAAAAATAAAATAAAGAACTTCATCACTGACACAAAGATCCATATGTCTTCGTGTGCCTGCCGTGTGTGGATGGCAGTGGTGTGTGTATGTCGTGAGTGTGTGCTGTGTGGTGAGAGTGGATGGTCTGTAAGCAGATGGAGAGAGAGATGAGTGTTCATGGTAGTATGTCCATAGAGAGAGCCGAGAGAGAGAGGGAGATGTATTGTTTTGTTTGCTCAACTCAAGGTCGAAAGCAACCCCGCATGTTCACCGATGCTCCTTTCTCTGTTGGATACTATACACCATCGAAGCACACTTCACGTCAAAACTGAATTCGCATGGAGAACATTGGTAATTGTATCTGTTGCAGGTTTCTCTACAGACCTCACATCGCTTCAGAGAGAGAATCAGTGTTGAAATCAGTTCGGTGTTGCCGAGAGAGACTCGGCCGTGAGAGTTGCAGAGAGAGATATAGTGCCGGTGATTTTCAGCAAGGGCGAGCCAATAGATGCGTGTGTATGGATCCCTTTTTTACTCCACCCACTGCCGAGAGAGTGTTTGTGTGAGAAGATGACTTCATACCCTCTTTCTTTTTCAGGTTAGAATCTCATTTCTGAGCTTGCCGTGTAGAGAGAGATGAATGGGTGTATCTCAGAGAGAGAGAAAAGTTGGTCTTGTGTGTGAGTGTTATCAATCCGTGGGCATGGTGCCGTGCTAGAGAGAGAGGCCGAGCTGGGTTTTGGTTTTTTTTGGCCGAGAGGAAGAGGTGTGCTGGGTTTGTTGTTTTTCTGCCGTGTGTGTGTGAGTGTGTGTTATATGTGTGTGTTGCAGTGAAACTTCCCTCCCTCTCAATCTCTCTCTAGAAAATTCTCTCTCAAAACAATATCACTTCTCCCCCCTTTTTCATGAACACCACTCTCTTCTTTTTCAATCTCAAATTATCTCCCCTCCAATAATACACCACCCACTCCCTCTTTTCTGTCCCTCTCTTTTTTAATATTTTCCAACTTCTCACCTGCTCTCTTCTCTTTTTTGATTATTTTTCCCCCTGACCATGCATGCTCCCTCACTTTCTAAAAAAATAATTGTTCTCCACCGCCCCACACAACCTCACCAAAAATCTTATCTCCATCCCTCCACTCATTCATCCTCTTTTTTATTATTTTTTATTTTATATATATATATTTTTTTATCATTTTCTTTTTTATCAAATATCAAAATTATTTCTACCAATTTAGATAAAAAAACATCAAAAATTATGTACAACACATAAAATTATACAATATTATGAAATACTAAAAATTAATAATTTGGCCAACATGGGTGAGGTTTGGGATTAAAAAATTTTTTTGATATTTTTTGCTGAGAAATTCATAAAATAGTATATTCCAACTTTCATCATGGGGTGTTCAAAAGAAAATGCCCAAGTCTTAGGGCCGGTTAAAATGGGGTGTCTACATCTAGCATTAAAGAACTAGAGGCATCCGAAGTACTTTGTTCCAACCTGGGACCATCCTATATGGATCCCATCATCACCTTCCTAAAAGATAGAGTCCTGCTCTCTAAAAAGAAGGAAGCCAACAAGATAAAGGCTAAGTCAGAGTGGTTTTGGCTTTCTCCGTCTGGTGCCTTGTACAAAAATTCCTTCACTGGGTCATACATGAAATGCGTCCATTCCACCAAGGTTGAAATGTTCTTTTTCAAAATTCATGAAGGCATGTGTAGTAGCCACATTGAGGGCAAATCGCTGGCGTATCGAGCAATTTCTCATGGCTATTGGTAGCTGTGCATGTAGGCTGATACGTAGAAATATGCGCACAAATGCGAAAAGTGCCAAAAATTTGCTCACTAGATCCACCAGCCGACCAGAGAGTTGCTCTCCTTAACGAGTCCTTGGCCATTTGCACTTTAAGGACTGGACATTGTGGGCCCGCTTCCAACCGCTCTGGGTAACTGTAAATTTTTCATTGCCGCTACTGACTACTTCACCAAATAGGTAGAAGCCGAGCTGTTCGCTACCATCAAGGAGAAAGATGTAAAGAAGTTCGTCTAGCAGAATGTCATTACTTAGTTTGGCGTCCCAAAGGCCCTCATCTCAGATAATGGTGTGCAGTTTGATGGAAAACTCTTCTACGGATTTTGCGAAGAGTTAAAGATTGAGTTCTACAATTCTACACTGGCCTACCCTTAATCAAATGGTCAAGCTGAAGCTTCAAACAAGACTATCTTGGACAGGCTGAAGAAACAATTGGAGAAAGCCAAAGGGAGGTGGGTTGAGGAACTCCCCAACGTGTTCTGGGTATACTGGACTACCCTAAGACGCTCAATCGGGGAAACTCCATTCGCCTTGTCATACCCTTGGAGATCGCCATGCCAACCATCCGATTTGAAAACTTTGAGCCAGACTTAAACAGTGAAGCTAGTGCCCTAGAACTGGACCTTGTTGAGGAAAGGAGAGAAAATACGCTAATTTACATCGCGGCCTATCAACAAGAGCTCTCCAAGAAATACAATAAGTCCGTGCATCCACGTTTGTTCAAAGTTGGGGACTGGGTCTTGAGGAAAGTAATAGGCAACACACTGGTCCTTGAAGAGGGCAAATTGGGTGCAAATTGGGAAGGGCCGTACAAGATAATCGGTCTGGCTGGCAAAGGGGCATACTATCTGGAGGACTTGGATAACAAAGTCATCTCAAGACCATGGAATACGGCCAACCTCAAACTGTATTACTTCTAAAATGTAATTCTTTTTCCTTTATTCAAACTTGGCCTGCTGGTATTATATGTAATGTTTGACGAGCAATGGAAAAAAGCCACTTATTTTTCCTGTATTATGTGTTTATGCTTATCCTTCCCCCCTTCCTGTATTAAATTGTTGCGTTAAGCTACTGAGTACTAGGGGTAATTCAGCCTTAGTTGCAATGGTGCACCGTGCAGAAAGTTAAGACCAGCTGAAGGTACAACACCGAGTTGACTTTGCTCAATCCGGGCTAACTTTGCCCGCTGTGGTAACAGTTGGTGTTATCCCCAATTGCGATCGCTTGTTCTGAGCTGATTTTGCTCATCCTTTGCCGAGTTGATCTTGCGTGCTGAAAGGGAAATTGGTGTTATCCCCAATTTTGACCATAGAATTCGAGCTAATTTTGCTCACCTCCCTCGAGCTGATTTTGGTTAACCGGCGAGAAAGTTTGGTGTTCTGTCCAACTTTTGATTTGAAACCAAGCTGACTTTGCTCGTTACCTCGAGCTGATTTTGCTCAACGGGGGAGGGGGCGAACTGATTCAATTTCAAAGCCAACTTATTACTTTTTTTGCCGAGATGATATCTGCTCGGGGGGACGTTCTGCTTCCCCATATTTCAACTGGCTAAGCCTATTAAGTGCAAAGTTGTTTTATGTTTGTACTGTCTAAGCGGAAATTAGCTTAGCATGTCCAAGTACACTTCACATTTGTGAAAATTTAACATGACCAAGCTAAACCGAGCAATTTTATCTCAGCCATTATACAAGATATGATTACATTCATTCAAACGAAGAAATGAAATCAAAGAAGATAAATACATGAGGCTAGCAAAAAGTTGAGCAATTTTTATTCATAATGTACCTCAGTTACAAAAGTAGGGTCTATAGCCCGGTTACAACACAAAAAAAAAAAAAATAAAAAAAATACAGCAAAAAAGGAGTCTAACTATGCCCTAATCTACATCCACAGCATTCTCCAGGTCGGCTGGGACCTCATCAGTCATATTTGGCATGGTTTCTTCTCCCGCACTGAGGCCCAAACTAGTATTTTGCTCAGCCTGGCCACTGCCCTCCACAATGACTGGCAAAGTAATCTTTTTAGTCTGTGGAAGGGTTGTTGCCTCGGTCACGGCAGGCGCAGTCGCCCCCTCAATCATTTTCTGCTGGACGGTTACGGCGTAGGCTTTTATGTGCGGCGGGATGAAGGTAAGTGGGGAATTCTTAAAGAAATCAGAATCAGGCCCGTGGCCAAGTTGCTTTGCGGTGGTTTTCCATGAAAGAAGATGTCCTTCGTTCCCTCCACTTGCCGTTCATAAACTTTCTCTCCCTCTGCATAGCCGTGGTCTTCCGCGTCGTCGACTTGCTTCTTTAACTCGGCTACATGAGCAACGCGGAGCTTGCACAGCTCAGCCAGATATCTCTCTTTCTTGGCTTGGACAACTTTTTGTTTGTCCTCCTCGGCTTGCGCTAGTTTCTCGGCCAGCTGATCCCGCTCGGCTAGTGTCGCCTCATGAGTGGACTTTAATTTCCCCAACACGGTAGTCTTGGCCTTGTTGTCGGCAATGGCTTCCCGCAAACTTTGTCGCACAGAAATCATGCGCTCGTGGGCCAAGTAATTGTTTTGCGCGGCCTGCAACAAAGATGAAGTCAATATGTTGAAACCAAGCAATAACTTGAAACAAAGTGATTCATTTACCTACCAGCACAATGGACTTGGCAGCCGATCTAAGGACCTTTGGGTCGGAAAGCTCTTCATGTTTTTTCATATCTGCCGGCAGGAGCAGACCCTTGGTCATGTTGAAACCAAGAGAGTAATCCTTGTTGGTGTAGACCGAATCAGTCGTGGTCACTACTCGACCTTTGTACTTCAGCTCGGGCAACCAGATTGGAGGGGCAAAGGAGCAATTGGATTGCTCGGCCAGGGTTTGTTCAGTCTGCTCCCCCTGATCAACAGAAGGAAGCTTAATGGAATCTTCATCGACCAATGTTTGCTCAGTCAGTGTCCGCCTCTGCCTCTTCTTTGACCAGCCAGCACCCTATTCGTTGGCAAGAACCAGTACCAGACCAGATTCACGAGCGACCTGCTGGGAAGACTGCCCCCTACCGTTTTTTCTGGCTGAGAATCGCTCAGCTCGCCGGTGATCATGGACTTGATGGTGTAGACACCCCATTTTTGACCGACCTCAAGACTTTGATGTCATTGTTTGTGCACTCGATGATTGCGTATGTTTGTGCTTGTTTTGAGCGCCCGAAGGTCTCGGCTGAGCGCCTTGTCTTTGAGCCTCTAAACCCTTTGTGTTTTGGCCTTGTTTTTTGGCCAAACCTTGGTACCTCTTGCCTGGAGGGGAGAAGAGCCTTGCTGGCCTCTTTTGGCTATTGCCGGCCACTTTTCCTCCTTGTAGGCCACTTGAAGTGGTTGGTCGGCTAGGGAAGGTGGCCGACGGCCAATTTTCTCATTTTCAGATATTTTGTGTGCTAGCTATGCCAGCTGTTGATCACTGAAGCCATCATCCATACACGTGTATGGAGGGATGGAAACAAGCCTTAGGCTTGTATTTCTATATAAAGGGAGGTCCCTCTCCGTTTTTGAGGGTTCAGAATTTTGAGGAGAAAAATTTCACTCTCTCTCTCTCTCTATATTGTGTTTGAAAATGAGTTTTCTTTGTATTTTTGCACTAAGACCCTTAGCCAAACACCACCACCATGGAGTTGAGGTTCTTGAAGGTTTTGTTTGGGCTCTAAAAGTTTGTTTTAGCTCAGAGTTGTAGCTGTTTTGCTGTTGTGCTTCAAAGGTAAACATTTACCCCTTTTAAGCTAGGTTTTGTACACTAGTTTGGCCACCTTTGCATGATGTTTTTGGCCTAGTTGTCAACTACAAAAGCCTCTATTTTTAAGTGTTAAAAATGGTAGTTTGAAGCCTTTTTGGAGTTAGGGGTGTTCCACCCTCTTTTGTAGTCTATTTGCTAAGCTTTGTGCCATCTTTTAAAGCCTTTGAAACAACTCTTTTTGGCCTTTTAACCACTGAATTCTAGGGGAATTTTAGTGGTGGAAAGTTGGTTTTGAGGTCTCAAATAGGAAGGGGTGGCCTCCCTTCCTTATGTTTTGTTTGCATGTGTTGATGGCCTAATAAGTGAGCTTCTATTTCTACCTTTTTTAAGCTTAGTTCAAGCATGTTTTAGGCTTTATTTTGACCTACCTTAACTCTGTTTTTGGCTGGTTGGGTCAATTCTTGCTTGCTTTTTGTACTTGTAGTGCAATCATGCTTACTAGCCTTGAATGCCTAATGAGTTAGTTTATCATTCTAGCTTATGTTAGCTTAACTCCAGCACATTTTTGCTACTGATTTGCTATGTTTTAGCTCTGTTTTGGGTGGTCTTGGTCATATATGCTTTGCTTTGTATAGTTGTAGTGTAGTTGGCCTTTACTAGCTTTGTGTTTTAGGTCCTCTAACATGCCTTATTTGTGATGTTTGCATGATATGGCATCATTTAGCATGTGATTTCAGAGCATATACCTCTGTCACACTCTCACATATCTCGCTCTTTAATGACTTTTGAGAGTTGTGCCTTATGCCTTGCTTGCGAGCCAACATGTGCACATGATCTTCTACTCCTTTGTGCCTTAATTTCAACCTGCTTAGGCCACTGATTTGGCATGTTTTAGGTCTATCCATAGCTGGTTTGGTTGTTTGAACTTGATATTGCATACTTCTAGTGTAATACACTTCACTAGCTTTGATGCCTTTGGCTATTAACATGTTGGGCATATGTTGAGTGCATGATTTAGTATCTTTGGCATGCCATTTCAGCACTGAAAGTCTGCCACCTCCCTCCATTCTTCACTTTTTAATTCACTTTTGAAAGTGCTCTTGAGCCTCTTGTTGGCTTGAGTGTGAATTTGAGGTTCTCATGCCCAATGGTTTTAACCCTTTATTGGGGGTTTTCACTAACCAACAGCATGAGACCTCTTTCATACTCAAAACACTTGTGGCTTAGACCATCTCTCCAATTAGAGGACTTTTCACATTGGACTTAACCGGTTAAAGGACTAATTGGTAAGTTAAAATGTGTAAACAAGAAATGGACCAAGTAAAACATGTGCAAGATAAGCATTTGTGTTGTATTGCATGTGTTTGGATCGGACGTTAATCCAAACACAAGAAATGTGGGACGTTTCATACTCGAAGTGATGAAACGTGTCACATTTCTTGGTCGCCAACACCCTTGATCATGCATGATGGGGTGGAGGCTCTTTGTGTATTGTTTGTGCATTCACTAAGCTTGTACAAGTTTGGTTTTTGGGCCATCATGCATTGAGATGCTTGGTTGGTGGCTTGAGAGTCAAGTGCCACACTCCTTTGAGCTTGAGAAATGATGAGGAGTGTGGCAGTACACACATTTCCATGCAAATACATTGTTGTGCCTCTGTTGTTCTCTGCTGCAACAAAACCAGAAGTCTGGGGAAGCAGGTGGCCGACCGGCCACTTACATTAGCCGACCGGCCAGTTAAGGTGGCTGGTAGCCACTTTTTGTGGCCGACCGGCCACCAGTCCATTTTTGTGCAGAAATGATCCTGTTTTAGAGCAGAAACAATGTGGAGGTTGGTTCAATGTTCAGAAACCAAGGCAAGTGCAAACAGAGGCAATTGACGGCAAAGTAATGGATTTCCGAGCGGACGCCAACCGAGCATGCATATTTCCCTCGCCCGCAAGGCCACTTTATCGCTTTAATAGTTAGTTGTAGCTAATTATTTGATCCAAGCGTTGTAATATTTTAATTAGTTGTAGCTAGTTATTCAAATTCAATTGTGTTATAATTAATTAGCTTAGAATAGTTAATTAGTTTTGATTTATAATTAGCTTTGATTTATAATTAGCTTAATTAGCATAGCTAGTTAGCTTATTTATTCAGACCTTCCTTTGCGAGGGCGTAATGTTGTAATAAGCGTGCGCGCGTGTGTGTATGTCTTCCAACTCCACTTCTTTCTCCCTGTTACTTAACCGCTTTCGATGGTTAGTTTTAGAGCATGTTTCAATTAACACACCTTATGCTTGCATGCGTACATCATTCATTTGTCTTGCATGCACCGGGCTCGGCGCATCATTCAAACTGCATTGTATTTCAATACCTATTTGAATACGTGTTTCAAAGCATGTTATCAAATTGTTACATTCGTATGCCATCATAGATAGCCGAGCCTATTTAATTGCACTTTTGCATGTGTTGCATTAGGCATTTTAACATAGTTAGGATCATGCATTGTTTCTAACTGGCTTTTGTTTTGGCTTGGAGTACACTGTAAGTGTTACGCTTTAGCATATTTGCATGAGTGTAAGTGTTGCCATGATCGCATGCTTGCCATGAGGCTATTTGCTTAAATGCTTAACTGCATGAATGCCTGTGGGTGGAGGCTTGGTCGCCTGAATTGGAACAATTTGATGATTGTGAGTTTTAAGCCCACTTGAGGGTGGCAAATCCATGCTTTAGCCCACTTGCGAGTGGCACTTTTAAACCATTTTCGAAAACAAACATAAGTCGTTTTGTTCCAATTCTCGTGATTGAGTCTATACTTGTATGTGTGCGTCACATAGTAAAGTTAGTTAATAATCAGAATAAGAACACATGTGTTTATAAAACAACATATCATGCTTAGTAGAGGCCGATCTTTGATCGGGCGAGCGGGGGTGCTCATTTCAGGACCCTCACCACTCGTACCCAAGTTCCCGAGCCGAGGCAACTTTGGTGATGACGGACACGTGGCCTTTGGCATGAGTCAGGGTTTCCTAAATTTTTCAAAAATAAAATATTTAGGTGGCGACTCTGTAATCTGGAAAAACAGTCCATGTTTGGCGCTTTTTATTCAAAATCAATTTTCCAAAACGATTTGCCGAATTGGACTCTTTGGTGTTTATCAGTCTCACATTGCACTTTGTGAGATTAGATTCAGAACCGTGACAGGAGTCCAAACTGTAGTAAGACCAATTCGTGCCTCCTCCGAAAGGGGGGCGCGCGAAGAAAGTCGAGTTTACAGTTTTTGGCGACTCTGCTGGGGATTTAGAGTACTTGACTCGAACTCATGATATGATGTTTTATTCGCATTTATGTGTTTCTTTGCATTGCATTTGCATAGGTGCGCCTAAGTCACAGTGTTTGCCATATGCTATTCCTAAACAGTTTGCCGGAGGCTTGCTTAGAAAAGCGTGCCATAAGGTTGACAGGTTATGGGGCTCTGCCACGATGGAAACACAAACCTCGGATCTGGATCACCGCTGTACCGTTTGATCCTCCTTTCACTTCTCGGTGTTAGGAGCGAGAGGTATATTAGGTGGTCTTGCTGAGGCACCCTTTTTGACCATTTGACCTAGTTGCATATTGGAAGCCTTAGAGACTGTTCCAAACTAGGACAGGTTGCTCATCCGAATGCAGGATGGTTTGAAATCGCATGCATGCGTAGTGAAACCCTAGCTCCTGACGAAACTAGGACAAGGAAACCCTACCCCACCATAGGGGTGTTTTGGCTCTCACTTGCTTGATATGTGCTGTTAGGGTGTGTCTCTGCAGATAATGTATGTATCAGTTGCAAGTCTGGGTATCAGTCTGAGGACATCAGTGTTTGAGGGTATCAGTATTGTGGCAGAAAATTTAGGGGGCATAAATCAGTGTTTCAGTACAGATAGTCCAGCTTATGATTTCAATTGTGTGTTGTCTCTATCTAAACCGAGGTGCTGTACGTTTTTCTGATTTTTTTGTGTCTTTTGCTTTATTTTCTATTTTACAAGGTAGTATTTTCATCATTGTTTCTGACGAGGCAGTTACCCCCCAAGCACTCTGGACCCGAGTAAGGAGGCTTTATCGATCTGGGGATCTTGTGAGAGGACAACCAATGTTTGTTTCGCTTCCCTCGGTTACGAGACGGAAGAGAGTTCGGCATAATTCACCAGTTCGTCAGTCACCTGTGCTCAGTGAAAATCAGTTTTCTGCTTCCACTTCAGAGTCTACACCGGGTCAGACAGATCAGTATCTCTCAGTCAGTAT